>JAAGKR010000789.1:66790-122848 GCA_011419295.1 Clarias macrocephalus
CCCCCCCCCCCCCCCCCCCCCCCTGCAGGATAAGAGGTATACACACTGGATGAATGCTCTTTAAGATTTAGCTATTAATTATTAATTTTTTTTAATTGACATTTCTTGGGAGGTTTTAAGAACAACGATTCGTCCAGGCACAGAACAAGAAGGTCATTACCAACAGATCTTCGAAAAGCATCTATTAACAGTAAAATTCTGCAAACTGTGGAAGGATTTTTTTTAATATTCTCAGCTATTTGTCAATGGGACAGTTCACACTCAGATTAGCCAATAATCAAGCTCTATTGGAAAGTCAAAAATTGGGGGGCCATTTCTGGCCATGGGCATCTACTCCACTCTGAAAAGAAGGAAGCAAGTAGCAATCATGAAAATAGTGAGAAATTCTGGTGCACAATTGATCGTAGTTGGAATTTTGGTCACATGGACGCCTCTGGCTGCTGCTGAGGATGGCCCTGTACGGTCTGCTGGGAGATGTGTGTGATGACTGAGGAAGGTTCCACTTGATGACCATGAAGATAGTCTTCAGCTGACTCAAATGATGCGAGTAGTTTTTCTGTGATAACTTGTGACTACAGTCACTCAATAGTTTAGGACTCAAATAGTGACAAATATATTTGCAACCCAAGCATTTATCAGTGAAAGTAGACATCATAGTAATTTCAATGATTATACTGACACATATATAGCATGGATTTACTGTATTTATTGTCGTATCTGATATCACCTAAATGAGGATGGGTTTCCTGTTGTGTCTGGTTCCTCTCAAGGTTTCTTCCTCTCAGTGTTGAGAGATAGTCAAAACCAAATAATCCTACAGAGACCAAAGAATAATTGTATTTCAGGGCAGATTATCGTACATTGAAAATTTGATAGCAGTGTCCCAAAACCGAGTTTGCAATGTAAATGCATATGTCTACCAAATAAACAGCCACGGACTCCAACTATTCAAACGATTGTTTTGAGCATCAGCTATTACACTATTACATTATATGCACTTGCTAGCTAGCCAGGAGGTGACTCACGAGATCTCAGTACTGTGGATTGGTAATGTGGATTCTGTGACATGTGATGAAAGAGTATATGTACGAAACAAATAACCAGCCTGGTTAAACCTGAAAATCTTATGTCAAGAAATGATCGTACATTTAGGATTTATTTTACAATTATTGATGTACATGTGATCCAAACTATCATGCAAATATCTATTAACTTGTTTGCATGTCTGTGCATTTAACGCCAACAAATCATTAGGAAATAAACTGATATATAAAATGTGTGGAGAAATAATGTAGCTTGGTCAAATTATAGACGCGTGAGAATGGGAAAAGTAATATTTGTAGATTAAATGCTTAATTAAGCTTTATAAGTGTCAAATTCAGCAAAATGGCAATGAGACATTAGAATTCCAGCAATGTTTGGATTTCACACACACACACACACACACACACACACACACACACGCAATGAAAAAGCATAATAAAAATACATTTATTATTCTTATTTTTTTTAAAAGCATTCCATTGTGTTGTGTTTCTGAAAAACCCTTAAGCGTAAAATTGTGCTGAAAACTTTATTACAAAGCATTGAGACTGAATATTTAACCGTATTACCTTGACCATATTAAAGGATCCGGTAATCTTGCCCATATTAAAGGTTTTTTTTTCATAGCGTTTCATACATTGGAGGACCTGAAACCAACTCAGAAATATTTCTGTCTGTGTGTCTGTATGTATGTATGTCTGTCCAGCTAGATTATGTCACAGCCTCATGCAGCACTGGCTCAACAGAATTGAATGAAACTTTTGCAGTACTTATATCTGTACTGATATCTGCCTGGAGTTTAACCTACACCATAAGTGAAATCAAAATGTTGAGTAAAAGCTATGTTATAAACTACTTTTAAATAGGCTACTAATAAGCTACTTGCTCGATTTAAACAAACACCTGCACCAATAGATATTAAATAGATAAGCTAAACTGAATATTTTTACTGGGATTCGTTAC
Source organism: Clarias macrocephalus (assembly GCA_011419295.1). Lineage (NCBI taxonomy): Eukaryota > Metazoa > Chordata > Actinopteri > Siluriformes > Clariidae > Clarias > Clarias macrocephalus. The sequence continues at coordinate 68,798 of JAAGKR010000789.1, forward strand.
TATTTTCATTGTTGAAATAACAGCACAGAAATACAGGCAGGTATCTATATATATATGGGTCAGTTTCATTCTAAAATAATGATATTACTGATTACATCAGCTTATTTTTAACTTTACAAAATTTTTAGTACAACTTAGGGTAAACACGGTATAAACTTTTCTTATAACTTCTCTATCCCATTGATGGTAATTAGGTGAAATAAACGTAGGTTCAAAATCTTACTGTAAACTAGGTACATTTTGTACAATTTCCTAATATTTAGGCACCAATCCAGGGGACAATTATACCACATCATGTTGTCAGACCAAACAAAACTTTGTGAAATTACAGCTTTATTTTATTTTATTATTATTATTTTTTCATTAATTAATCATTATATTTATGTGGGCTTCAACCTGAAATAATAATATCACTGATTACATTAAAGCTGATCAGTTTATTTATTTTAGCTTTAACTGATATTATTATATTACTTATATATTAGTTAGAGTAGGAACTAAAGGGAAAGCTATTATTATATTACAAAAAAAAAAAAAATTGACCAATGAGAATTCAACAGCACTGTTGTATAATATAATTGTTTCATTATATAACCATGGTAATGAACATACACGAGATTGTTACTATAAAATATCACAATTTTGATCATGATTTGTTTGAGTTGAATTGGAATAAAAGTCAGGGGTGTCTATTTACTTGTGCATTTATTGACAGTAAATCATTATTAAGTAAGTGTGTGTGTGTGTGGATATAATAAATCATGTAACTCGGTCAGACTATGGATGTGTGTGTGTGTGTGTGTGTGTGTGTGTGAAGGGGAAAGTTAGTAATTGTAGTTGTTTTAGGCTTTAGCCGTGTCAAATTCAACGAAATGGCGTTGAGCCATTAGAATTCCTGCAATGTTTGGATTTTCACACACACACACATACACACACTCGCGCGCGCGCACACACACACACACACACAGGGAGGGACTTGTAGCGGAAAAAAGCAGCAGGAGTCGAAACCGTTATAGCCGAACATCTTTAAAAGAGCATAAAATATCGTTTTTCAGGACACAGGACGGGAGAAGTCCGCGTCTTTCAGCGAGTTTGTGATTTGAAACATGGCGTCGTCTCCTCAGAAGTCTCCTTCCTCTCCGAAATCTCCGAGTCCCAGATCCCCGGCCTCCAGGAAGAAGGACGACTCCTTCCTCGGCAAACTCGGAGGAACTTTGGCCAGAAGAAAGAAGGCGAAAGAAGGTGTGAGCAGCGTTATTCCTCTCCACACACGCTATAACCCTGCACTCTCTGGGCTGCTTCATCTGCGCGGTAGAGTTTTTTTCCATTCAAACCCGTGTAGCCGTAGTAATTCCACCTCATTTGGTCACGCAGGGATTCTCCGTCTCTCTAACTCGTAACTCATTCACACAACTGTAATAAAGTCTGTATTCATCTCGATCCCTGACCTACAGTACAGTACTGAGCATGTCTTACACCTGGGTCCATACATCTACTCATATCAAGTATGACTATATTACTAACTCTACCATCCTAATATCAATAACTCATTTGAAGTGAAGTAGAAATAAAGTTGACTTAAAAAAACAAACAAACAAAAACAATAACACATCCTGTTTAAGGAGAAGAATCTACGAGATGATGTGTTGGAGCTCAACATAATCCAAACTTGTATTTTTCCAATAAAGACACACCCAGAAGCTTATTATAAGGTTACTCCTATACCATGGTGTTGTTTACACCGATTACAAGAAAGTTTGTTTTTTCTTAATACAATTTGATTTATACAATATAGTGTTGGATACAATATAATATTGACCAATTTATATTGTTGTATATTGCATCATATTAGATCATAAACAGCATATCTAATTGTACAGTATGCTACTATACAATACATTTTGGTGGTTATGATACCAGACGATACACTTAATAGTATCATATTGTAATACATTGTATCATAATCACCATATCATATTGTATAGTATCATATCATAAACACGATGTATAATACGATACAATTGATAGTTCAGTGTTGTTCAGTGACAACTGCAGAATACTTAAGTCTTTCTTTTCCCTTTTCTTGCAGTTAAAATCCAATTTGAGCACATGCAAAAAAAAAAAAGGAAAAAAAAATCCCTAAGGAATGAGTCACAAATATAACACTGTGTATTAGATGCGTGTCTGTGGTACAGGGACCTGTGTATTATACACGTGTTCAGAAAGGTCCACGAAATTAAATATTTCTGCTCCACTGTATATGTATATTTCTGTTTCTGTATATGATTTGCGAGCAATAAAACGGTGTTGGTGTAAGGAGATGACACAATGCATTAAAATGAGACGAAGCGATACATATGGTGATGTTTTTTAGTGTTAGATCCTGTTATCACTTAGATTACAGCAGCTATAAACCGGCATTTTGTTACCACCGTTTTGTTGTACGTGAAATAAACATCCCATTGTGTGGTGTTTTTGAAAAACCATGATTTTTTTGACCGTTACAAAGCATTGAGACTGAAGACTCCTTACAAAGATTTTAAATAATATTACCTTATGATGATCTTGACCATATGAAAGAATTATATTGTTTTGTTAAAGAACGATACTTTTTTAAGGAGTTTTTTTATCAGGCTTTATTTGTTTTGAATATAGAAATGAATCTATGCATAATTATAAAATGATATGAGTTACAGTAGGAACTTGAGTGAAACCTGTTGTTTTAGACAATCGACAACTTCTGACCAATGAGAATTCAACTGCACTGTTGTTTAATCAGTTTTATTCCATATATAACCTGGCACTGAATATGCAGGATATTGTTATTATAAAAGATGGATAATTAATTTTGATAAGTTGTTTAGACTTTTTTTTTTTAAATATGTCAACTGTAAAAGGTTTGATAATACATGATAATCAGGCCCTTATAATATAACAGCAGCACTGGATTCTCTTAACCAGATGCACCCATGTAAGTGTTTTCAGAGAGCCTGGCTTGAACCTTATATGGGAACGTGCTGACTGTCGAGCATCACGCTTACGTCCTGCATTACTGCGGAATGAAATGTCTCTGCAGGCTGTGTTTTAACTTAAAAGCCTGATTTGGACCACATCGGCCACATGATACATAAAGAAATAAGTAGGCTGAAAGGGTCTGTTTGTAATTAGCTGCCTGTATCTTTCTTTGCTAAATAAATAAATATTAAGTGCTTTTTCTAAGTAAGCCATTCCCGTTCTTCAGCACTCTGCCCACACCTGAGCCCTAACCACTCAAACCTGGGTCGTGGAGGTGAACACAGATTGCTTGCATTTATTTGATTCGATTGAGAGCCTCTTTGGTTCTGTACGGGACCGAAATGTTTGTAGTTACGAGTACTGTAACATGCAGACTGTATCACAGAATAAGAGACGGTGGGAGAGACACGAGAGGGGCAAGCCAGCTTTTTATTGTTATTTATTTATTTATTTATTTATTTATTTATTTATTTTTTACAAAGAATCAGTTTATATCCTACCCAGTTTATATTTTCAGCAGTATAATTTGCTTCCACTGCCATGACTTAGAAAGACTTTTACATACATAAAAGTAGAGCAGCCTTTTTATTCTTGATAACACTGGAGCTGAGCCAGGCAACATATGAAGCTGGAATGATTGGCGCTGGTCTGTTGTGCTCTCCAATATTAACTGACATTATGTGGAAGCTCCGCCCCCTTTCTAATACATCTCATATGGTCTTGGGGCGTTCCGGTCCAGTAGGGCGTCCTTACTTCCTGTCAAGGTACAGGGAGAATGTTTTGTCTCCGTTAATGTGAAACAAAGTCTATCTATGTATATTTTACTCAGTAATCAACGGACAAGTATATAATAAGAATAATTATAATAATAATAATAATAAAAACAAAAAAAAATTGGCACTTTTACATTTTGGGTGAAAAAATGTCAGGTTTTACCTCAAAAAAGAGGAATACCATGAAATGTCAAATCTAACACTTTTCTCTGTTGTCTCTATGATTTCATGTGATTGCCACTGCCAGCAAAGGGCATATTATTACACCGTCCCCTCCACTTCATAGACCTAAAATGGTGGAAATGCTCAATTTCCTGTTTTATTTTTAAGACTAACTATCAGTTCTGAAAGAATAAACAGTTTATTTGCATTTTTTAATACATGCTAAATCAAAATCAGGGGCAATCAGAACCTTGCAAACGTATTATGCATACTTATAATATCCTATATAGTGACAAGCAGGCTGTTTTGCCCTTTCACCGGCATGCAGCTGAGCACGGTTCAGACAATTGACGTAATGGGAGGAGAAGCAAATAAAAACAGGATGTTGATGTGTCGAGGGATCTAGATCCCTGGCGGAATTTCTTGTAGGCCTGTAGAGAGACATGGCTGCACTGATTGGACAAACAAACCAAGCGTGAGTCATGAGTCATTATAGAGGCGTGATATCAGCTGCCACAGATCTATGATACCCTGTAGGGGTACTGGTTTGCCCTGAGGTCGATGTACGTACAGTCAGTATAGAGTCGCATGCATGTGACATCAGAAATCATAAACTGTTATACTGGATGATTTGGCCAGACTCCATGGAACTGGGTGATTTGCTTTGCCAGTGTAATTTCAGTAACCTTGTTAAAAATCAGTTTCAAATAATGCTGTATACTATGCTAATAATACCTGCGGTTCCTGTCTAATATGTGAGAATTATCATTTAACATTCTCATCAGATAATCATCAGGAATCACTTATACTACAGTATAGTATGCAGAAAAATTATTTCTGCAAATATTTGTCTACGCAGATCAGCCATTATAATAAACCCATTAGCATTAAAACCACCCATGTTTTGGGTTCCCCTCGTGCCACCGTAGCAGATCTGGCATGACTCTACAAGACGTCTGCAGGAGTGCTGTGGTGTCTGCCACTCTGGCTTTAGCCGTGGATCATTTGGGCGCCCTGGGTCATGGGACAGGGCGTCCCTGGATCAGACATGTTTGTCCCATGCATCACAAGGGTCCTTAATCGGCTTTGGATCTGGGGAGTTTGGAGGCCGGGTCAGCGGTCTTGAACGTTTTGCCCTTCTGCACGGCGGGCTGTGGAGCACTGGGTGTTCTGATGGTTTTCTATTTGTGGCCAGCATTGACTTTCTTCGGCGAATGTGGTCAATTGACCTTTCTGTGGAATCGGACTGTACAGGCTGGTGTTTGGTCGCTGTGGGCATGGGTGAGCCTTGGGTGCTCATGATACTGTCACTAGTTTGCTGGTGTATAGTTGGTGTTGTTTAGCTCACATGTTGGTGGTCTTAATTGGTGTACACCACAACAAAGTCAGAAATGTAGATAAAAATACTGTATTTATTATTATTATTATTATTATTATTATTATTATTATTATTATTATTATTGCTGCAGTGATTTTTACTGTTTACTCAAAAATTCTTCCCATAATCATTGACATCTAAACACAGCTCGAGATCAAGCACAAGTTTTCCTTTAATCCAGCCCTAAAGTGAGTATCCAAGGCATCATGGGATTTTTTTCTGTTTGTTTTCTGCTTTTTTTATTAAAACATGATACGTCCTTGTTTCCTTCCTCAGTGATTGTAGCCTGCTAACATGGTCATGATCGCTATGACTCTCTCATTACATTTTGTACCGTCAGTCATATTTGTATGGAAATTGCATGCAGTAATTCATAATACAGGGGCGTTCAAGTCAAACCAGGACAATGAAGGTGTAAAAACAATTGACATAAAAAAATGGCATATTTCAAGCACAGTACGGTGATGAGACTCTTAGGCACAGTAAAACATTTAAATGATGCAATCTTTTTAAAGAAGGCCGTACATCCATTATGAGGAACATTTGGTGAGTGGAACGCCTGAACCTTGACGTGGCTGGGAGTTATTGCCACATGCCCCGTACAGTCCTGACCTTGCTTCAAGCCAATTCCACATATTTGGGCCATTAAAGGAGTTCCTGGGAGACCAGCGTTTCAGATGTGAAGCAGGCATGGCTCCGGCGTACTGAGAGAACTTTCTATCTTAAAGGTATCCAAGCACTAGTGAAACGCTGGGATAAGTGCATTATTTCAGCAGGGAAGTATATAGAAATAAAGTTAGTTTTTACTCTCATAACTGTGTCCTGTTATTCTGCTCAATCAAAAGTCCCGGTTTGACTTGAACACCGCTCGCATTAAATTTGTTTGGGACATTTTCACATTTTCGAAATCTCTGGCGTTGAAGTCCAGGTGCATGCTTGATGTCATTACAGGGTTTGCCGGACGCAGCACATGAGGTGGAATAATAGCACATTTTTTATGCAGTAACTTTGCATGAGTTTGTTATTTTAATGTTGTTTTTTGAGCAGCCAAAATCTCTCAACTGATCAGAACAGACATTGGAACAGAAATGATAACGACTGGATAATCGAAAATAATAAAGGAGGCAGGGCTTCCTAAACCTGAGTTTGGTTAAAATAAGCGGTGTGATAAATACTAAAAAACTGTTCAATGTATAAAATTAGGATATTATTTTATGGCTCCGATTTTTTAAATTATTTTCACGCAACCGTTTTTTAAGATATTTTGCTAGAATATCATCATTTTTTATTCCTTATCGGCTGGTTGTGTAACTCCATATTGATATTTGGATCAACTTCTACTATTTACAGTTCCTGTAGATCACATGCAGCATTCACGAGGCATCAATTTGAATGATAAAAAAGCCTTAAAGTGGCTCTGCTTTGTGTTTGGTTGCCTGTGATACCGATTATGGAAAGATGTGCATCGATCGCAGGGCTGAATCGTAGCTCTTTTGTTAACCCAGACGTGTTCAGGCCTGAATGCATAGCATTAGATGTGGCACTCTGAGCAGCCTCCCTCTGCTAAAACCAATACCACATCACTGACCGCTAATGATGAGAGGCACAGCCTAGTACAGAGCATGCTGCTGCGAGCTGGTGTGTCTGCTGCTCTCTGTTAGCTGCCCTTATTATAATGAAACATGCAGAAACAGCATGATGTAACCATCTGTTGAAAGCTGATGAAAGCAAAATCCCGAAATGGTCAATGAAAACCCAGAGATGCTTGTGCTTTAATGTAATGTTGGGTGGTGTAACGATATTAGGAGGATCCCGAAGGACAACGTCTTATCATTTATTGATGCTCTTTACAGTTTCTGAGCTCCAAGAAGAGGGCATGAATGCAATCAACCTGCCCCTGAGTCCCACTCCGTTTGAGCTGGATCCTGAGGACACCATGCTGGGTAAAATTTCACAGTCTTAGAGTGAAAAATCTCCGTTTTTCTCTGTTTTCTCTTGCAATACCAGTACATCTTGTGGAGACATTAACAGGTTTAATCATGCCAATTTACTTCATTCCAAATGCTATACAAGTATTCGACATCTAAGTGCTTAATAAAGACATAATGGGTTGCCAGATTGGTTTCATTGACCCCAAATGACCATAAACTGTCTACAGAGTAACATGTACATGCTTTGTCTTTAAAGAGGAGAACGAAGTCCGCACAATGGTCGATCCCAACTCCAGAAATGACCCTAAACTCCAGGAGCTGATGAAGGTCAGTTGGCTTTGGTGTAGTCACTTTATCATAATACATTGCTTAAATGAGTTGCTCAGGCAGATTAATTACTTAACACATTACTCGCAGCAAAAATCCCAGCCTAGAGTGCTGATTGAACTCGTATTGAATATTAATAATAATTAGAGCTGTGGATCAGAGGCAGCCTGTTGAGTCGATTCGATTTGTGGGCGTTGAGATTTTCGATTCGACCTGACAACACGTAAGTTTATCGTCTGATTTGTCTCTAACAGCTATATTTCTTACAGGTTTTTGAAAACAAATAAACATATCGAATAAACATTGACATAATTTGCATTATTAATTGTTTAAAAGGCATGTCTTATACAGAGTGATTTTTTTCTCCTGCCAATGTTATGCTCCAGTTCAGTAGGTGGCGGTATTACACCAACCACCCATAATCTCAAAAGAAGAAGCAGTTCTCAGAAGAAGAAGCAGTTCTCTCTCAGTTCTCAGAACCTCGGTTCACGAACGTAATTCGTTCCTAAGTTCTGTTTGTAGAACAATTCATTTTTTTCCACAGGAATACGTGTAAACAGAATTAATTTGTTCCCCGTGAACTATATTTAACCTTTGATTTATTTTGTCTATATCACAAAATACAAAACAAAATACGAAAATATTTTTTAAAAACTGTACAGGAGAGAGCGAACACATGTATTGTTCACGCATCTTTCTGATGTGAAGGAATGGAGGAGAGGAAGGTGGGTGTGGAGGTGGTTAGTGTTTAGAAGTAGAGTCCGCTTCCATAATAACACTGGGTAATTCTTCTTTAGGGGTTTTCTCTCTTTTTCCTTTCTTGGCCTCTCACGGATGCCTCCCCCCTCCCCTCCCTACATAATCTCTATCAAATATTATATTAGAACATAAATTCATAGGATTATTATTATAAAATATCAAAAATTACTATCATAATTAACCCCAGGCATGTGACAGTGTCGAGACCATTAATACAAATTCTCATATAATGTTATAATATATTTTGTGCCACATCTACTTTGCAGGGATTTGTCATGTAATACAAAAATGTTTAACCTAAATAAATGTTTATGATGAAAAATTACATGAAATGATTTTTATTATAAAATAAGCAATATAAAAAATACATGTAAAATATATTTTTTTATATTGCTTATTTTATCATCAAATTGGTTTGGTGTAATTTGTAATTAGTAAATCATAAACCTATGAATTTGTGTTCTAATATAATATTCGATAGAGATTATGTAGGGGGGGGGGGCAATCCGTTGCAAGAGGAGCAATTTTATCACATAACAGAGGCAACTTGGGATGGTGGATTCTGGGTCGTGCTCCGAGGAGGAACCGGGACTAATTTTAGGTGGATTTTTGGGCTATAAATTAATTTGTTTGTACTCGGGGGCATTCGTTAACTGATGTTCTACTGTATTTGCAGAACATGCAAGATGTTTGTATTTTGTTGTAGAGTTGTTGTTTTTTTTCAAGGAATTCATCAGTTGTAGATTATTTAGCGTTTGTAAAGTGTGAATCGGTTCTAAATCAAAAACTAAATAAAAGTAAATCAGAAATCAGTCACGAGAGGAAAACGTCCTTTAATTCCCTATATAGTCCCCATGCTACACTAATGCAGCGTTTCACTAGTGCTTGGATACCATCAAGGTAGAAAGTTTTCTCTGTATGCCACACCCATGACCAGACTGCCTGCTTCACGTCTGGAACGCTGGCCTCCCAGGAAATGGCCACAACATGTGGAAATGGCTTGGAGCGGACAGGTGATGTGGAAATAAATCCTAGCCGAGTTTCTGTAATGTGCAAGTGGTGTTGTAAATGATTGTGTTTCCACAGACAGACGCGTCAATTACGCAAGTAGGTGACTTTTGTTTGTCGATTTTCAAAGATCAGGCGTTCTGCTCGCTGAATGTTTACGGGAAAAATTGTATCGGTCTCCGAGCCGCCTCGGCCGGGAGTCTCATAGACGCACGGAAAAGTTGAACTGTCTATTGCGTCTAAGGGATTGCATCATTAAAGTCTTGCATCATCGGGTTCACGAGTCCTATTGTGACTTGAAAGCTCTTTGCATGAGTTCTGTGATTAGTGAGAATGAACCATGTGGAATGAATGACTGTGAAGTTAACACATACTGTACTGTACACACCCCTCTGGCGCAGGTCCTCATCGACTGGATCAATGATGTTTTAGTCGGAGAACGAATCATCGTCAAAGATCTAGCCGAGGACCTTTATGATGGGCAGGTTCTTCAAAAGCTGTTTGGTAAAAATAAAATAGTAATAATAGTAAATAAAAAATTTAAAATTTAAAAATTGGTGCAGCACTTTTATTTTCACCTCTCTTATAGATATAAAAGAAAGCCTGTTATTTTTTTATTGCTTGTTTAGAGAAGCTGGAAGGAGAGAAGCTGAATGTTGCTGAGGTTACACAGTCGGAAATTGCCCAGAAGCAGAAGCTACAGACTGTCCTGGAAAAGATCAATGACACGCTCAAAGTGTCCTCCAGGAACATCAAATGGAACATTGACTGTAAATAGATTCATGTTTTGGATTAATCAGTTGCAGCATGTCTACTCGGGTTTCTGTCAGACCAACATTGTGTTTAAAAACCGGCGTTTTGTTTCATTCTTTTGTGCTTTTATATCCTAACGTTGCATCGTTTCATCTTTACTGTCTTCCTCAGCCATACATGCCAAGAGCATCGTGGCCATACTGCACCTGTTAGTGGCTCTGTCTCAGCACTTCCGGGCTCCGATCCGACTCCCAGACCACGTCTCTATACAAGTGGTTGTGGTTCAGGTACTCGGTTAAGACTTGATTTCTTATACGAATTGACAAATGTTTCGCAGTATCTCGGCACATTAAAGATGCTCATGGGAACCCGTTTTTTTTGCCTTTCTCGTTATTTACTTACATTTTGTCTTTTTCCCAGAAACGTGAGGGCATCCTTCAGTCTCAGCAGGTCCTAGAGGAAATTACTGGCAACACCGAGTATGTCATTACTGTTTTATATATATATATATATATATATATATATATATTTTTTTTTTTTTCCTGTCTGTAACCGGACACAGCTGTGCAAGTGAAACTGTATCTGCTGATATCTTCCAAAAGAACAAATTAGATTCTCCAAGGGGAGGGAGAATGATGGAGAAAATGGGGACAAACAGATGAAAGTAGCGATATATCCATCGAATTAATATTTATTGCTAATTTTTTTGGAGAAATGCTGCGAAATCAGGCTGTCTGATTGTTGGAAACCTGAAAGCGCCGTGCGCGGAGTTGAGAAGTGAGAAACACGCAGTGACATGCCAGACCCTGGGGAAGGAGCAGGGGAGTGGTGTGGAGCTGGAGCTCCTCGCTGATGAGCAGCTTTGTGGCGAGATGGGCCCGAGCACTAGCGCTCTGCTCCTGCCAGCGCTCCACTGCTGCCGAGCACTGATTAATAGCGCTCCAGCGGGCACAAATCAACTGCCCAGATAGGGGTGGGCTCAGGGCTTTTGGCTGCTGCCTGGCATGTGGGCAGCAGCTGCCGTGGCATGCCTCTGCCCAGGCAGATTTGAGCGTGAAGACGAGGCGCTGGTGGGCAGATGTCCACCACGCCAGAATCCTAAAAATCTCGCTTTTTTTGACCATCGCTTTACTTTTGGTAAACTGTTTTGGGGCACCTTTAATTTAAATGTATATTCTGCCATATATTAAGGTTCATGTTTTTAATCTCATTCTGATCATCTTATTTTTGACTGAAATGTTTTTCTTTCTTTTTTTTCCAGGGCACTTTCTGGAAGGCATGGTCTGTATCACATTTGATTATCAGAAACATCTCATTGGGCTGTATTCAGAGTCGATTATTTAAGTCCCAAATTTAAGTTAAGGTTAAAAGTTAACATATTAAACATGAGGAAATTATCCACACGAATTCACACTTCCTAAGTTTAACTCCATTCAATTTAATAGTATGGCTTCCACTCCCGTTGTTTAAAGTATCACTTGATCCAGCACATCCTCTAATTTAGCATTCTTTTATTTTATTGCATTGTATTCCGATTTGATTGTACACATAACTGGAACACACGACAGGGAGTGCTGTTGTACTGAATATCGGCATGGCTGTGATTCAGCCCTAGGCATGATGAGATCGTAGGCATGTTTATGTAAATGAGCTACTGCAGGTATCTCAAAATACCAATATATTGCAGGCGCATAAACACCAATGCAAAAGTCTAGATGTCTCTATTAACACTGAAAAAGTGCTGTTGTTGCATCCCCCCATCCCAGAGCGTGACGCGTTCGACACCCTGTTCGATCATGCACCAGACAAGCTGAACGTGGTTAAAAAAGTACGTATGTTTAGTTCTTTCATATTCATTAGCAGATGTCATAACTGAAGGCCATTTTCAACCAGCTGCCCCCTCTTGCAGACTCTCTTGACATTCGTGAACAAGCACTTGAACAAGTTGAATCTGGAGGTCTCTGAGCTGGACACACAGGTAACATCTGACCAAATGCCAAGCATCAAGTGTCAGAGAATACTCTATGTGTTTAATATATTCATCCTTTTCTCGATAATTATTAGTTTGCTGATGGCGTGTACTTGGTTTTGCTGATGGGGCTCCTGGAGGGATATTTTGTTCCGCTCTACAACTTCTTCCTCACCCCAGACAATTTTGACCATAAGGTACTGCTAGTAATTCTGTTTATTACACTAATCTTTCTGATCATGCAGTTTGCCCGAAGTGCCAACATCTGTATGCCCTTCTAAAATGATTTTTTCCTTATGTTTGGATTGCTTTGGAATTCCTTTTTTTTTTTTGGTAGATACATTGTGAAACAGACTCAGTTCTTTTTCATTTAATAAAAATATAAAAATATGAGGATTCCAAGCTTTATTCAAGGAGGCCATTATTGTCATTATACAGTGTACAACTGCAACTTCTAAAACGGTGCAATTTGGAGAGCTATGTATATCAAGTAAGGTAGCACGGTGGTGTAGCGGTTTGCACTGTCGCCTTGCACCTCCAGGGTCCGGGTTCGAGTCCCGTCTCTGTGTGCATGGAGTTTACATGTTCTCTCCGTTCTTGGTGGGTTTCCTCCGGGTACTTCGGTTTCCTCCCACCGTCCAAAGACATGCAAATTAGGTTAACTGACATTCCCAAATTGCCCGTAGTGTGTAAATGAGTGTGCGTATATATATGTGTTTGCCCTGTGATGGATTGGCACCCTGTCCAGGGTGTACCCCGCCTTGTGCCATAAGCCTCCTGGGATAGGCTCCAGGCCCCTGTGACCCTGAATACAGGATGATGCGGTATAGATGATGATGATTAGTGAGTGAGTGTACATCGGTTATTAAATAAAAATAAAATAAAATAAAAACAGTTGACAAGACATGTGTTTTATAACTAGTTATATATCCAGTGGGAATAAACTTTCATGTTTAAGAAATATGTTTTAGCATTTATTAAAAACGAATAGTAATTTTTATCATATCACCAGGAGATCGCCAGTTGTAATTTTAATAATGTAAGGCCGGACCGACACGTTGATGTAATCAATGACGTAAATACTGTACTGTGCAAAAGTTTTGACCCCCCCCCCCCATTTCTACATATTAAATTAAATGATGTAGATTAAATGTATTAAATAGGAACAAATGTTTTACTGTGACAGGTTGCCTAAAGATAAAATTTCAGGATCAGTTTGTCATGTGACAACCTCAGCAGCAACCTCATTTCCCCTCTAAGCACTCGGCATTCAGGATCACCACCGGCCTGATCATCTCTCATCATCAGCAACTGCTTCTCCCTGGTTCATGCCTTAAGTTAAATGCTTTTTCATGCTTGAATCCACAGGGACTGGACTTAAAATAAAATAAAAAAATCCTTCGGGAAACCTGGAGAGCTATTTCCCAAGACTACATTAAGAAAATACAAGAAAGTCTGGCTGTTTGGAGGCAAGATATAAAGAAATATGGGGTGGCTCAAAACTGTCTGTCGATTTGGAATGCGCTTTAATGGAATGCGTGGATGCATCGCAATGTTTATGCTCATCCCCGGTTATGCTGTCGCATGGTAAAAACGAGTCTTTATCCCCGAAAGCCTGAAACGATCGTCCAAAGTGTGGGAATGCTTTAAGCAGGGATCTAATAACATGGTGCTCTACATGCTGTGTAGGAGTGAAAAGGCCTGCCATAGGAGCACAACGTCTATGCATGAGCATCTTAAAAAGAAAACATCCTGGCGCGTTCCGACCTCAAAACGACTAGACAGCAAAGTAAATATTTATGGCAGTACGTTTGTCTGATTGTTGGTTGGCATCAGGGCTTGAGAGTAGTAGTTGTGTTCATATCTGCTGTGCTTCTGATAAGAACTCATGAGAAGACTCCCGAGGGCATATGCAAGTTCTAATGACAGAAATTTCCTGTAAGCCAGTGTAAGCAACCTTCTGCAGATAAACAAGCGCATTTCCAGTTGACGGTTGGATTTAGCAACCGAAGTAAATACACAATACACTATAAAGCACTATCTGCAGTAATTCATGGCGGATTATATTAAAGAACACTTTTGCTAATTGGACCTACACTAAATAAATCTGTATCTATATCTGCCAAAAATCTAAAATCAATAGCTTGCATGGTAAAATGTGTCGGATTTTATTTTGTGTCCTTCAGGAAGAGGCAAAGCCGTGCGCAAGATTTATTTCTATATAAAATGATTTTGTCACTGTATGGACCCCCCGCCTCCCCTCCCCTCCCCTCCCCCCGCCCCCCTCACAAGGACTCTCAGTAGTGGGGGAATTTACATATTGTAAAATATAATTAAAACTTTTAGAAGAAAATGCTTGAATAAAATGTTAAAGGATTCATTATAGAAGTTATGGTTATCGTAAGTGGCGGTCATGTCAAACCGGTGAAATCAAATGCGAATGAAGGTATGAAAAAAAAATAAAAACAGAAGAGACACACATCTGTCTGTGGAAATTGTTCACCACCATGACTTGCACATTACTGGAACTCAGCTGAGAGTTATTGCCACATCCCCCGTACATTCCTGACCTCATATCAAGTCATTTCCACATATTTTGGTCAGTAAAGGTGTTTCTGGGAGGCCAGCTTTTCAAACATGAAGCAGGTCTGTCTGATCATGGATCTGGTGTGCTGAGAAATCTTTCTATCTTGATGGTGTCCAAGCACTAGTGAAACGCTGGGATAGGTACATTAGGGTAGCAGGGGATTATATAGAGAACTAAGGTCAAGCAGTTTTTACTCTCATAACTGTGTTCTGTTATTCTGCACAATCAAAAATCCCGGTTTGACTTGAACACCCTTTGTTTTTATTGGCAAGTTGAGATTCAAAAAAGATGAATCAAACAAACTGTGGTGTGTGTGTGGGGGGGGGGGGGGGGTTAGGAGAAACACCCTTGTTCTTTGGAAATTCATGAATTCTTCATTAGTCATATGAACCATGTTAAAGACAGGAGGCAAAAAAAAAATCAAGTATAAGGTTTTCTTAAAATGACAAATAAATAAATAAATAAATAAGAAATGAGAGAAAAAAATATGTACAAATATTACACAAAGACTGCTTAGTGGATGTTTCAGCATTTATAATGCCACATTAATAAGCTGATATCAAGTGTCAGTCGTTAGAGATAAAGGAAATGTGACCATGTAACCATGTGATAGGATCCTACAGTACGTGGGTTCATTTGAATGCAATATAGAATTTAATTACAAACACATTATTATGATCCATCTTTTTATTAAATGTTTAAACGATAAATTCCTACGTAAAAAAAAAACAAAACAAATATCTCTAACATCTCTTTATTTGCAAGAAGTAAAATTAATTAGAGTTTTATAATAAATTTCCAAGGGAACTGAACCTTTGAACCATACCATATATAATAAACCTTTATCATATATAATAAACCTTTTTTTTTGGCTGTTGTTGTTGTTGTTGTTGAAATCTATAGCACTTTGACCTTATATGGTTCAGAATTTACAGTCTGCCACTTGAAATGTACCGTGTTCAATAGTGGATGTGTGAATCCAAGGACACTCATCCTCAGGAAGAAGCTGATGACTAGATATGTTTACAGCATGGCTGAAATCATGTATGCCCTTAACTTACAATAAGATAGTGAAGGCTTGTCATTTTGTATTGTAGGTGCACAACGTTTCATTTTCCTTTGAGCTGATGCAAGATGGCGGTTTGGAGAAGCCGAAACCAAGGCCAGAGGGTTGGTGTTAAAGTTTTTTTTCCTGCTATCTCGATCTTTCATAAATTAGCTAAGCGAAATACATAATACAAAATAAAAAGTTAAGCTGATTTGCATGATGACACCCGAATGCAGTTTATGGAAGTAATAACTATACCCATGTGTATCGTTTCACTGTTATGACATTCTTCGAACATGGCTCCAATTTAATGACTGAGAAGCGAATATTTGCATTAATTGGACTTCAACTTGGCTTGATCCAGAATTTTTGGACCTTTGTTACGTTCACAAACTTTTGCTATAGCACACAAAATTGCCACGAATTGACATTTCTTGTGCTTGAATACACCTTGGCTACGCATTAGCCATAAAATAGTTCAACGTACCTGTGATATATTATGATCGAAATGTAAAAACTGTCTACAAACTGGCTATGAACTGCTAAAACTTTCCAAACTTATTAACAACGAACTGGATAACTGACCTGGACCTGAATGACTTCAGAAGCAACGATGAACCTCCTGCACACTTCCATATTAACCAAACCATGTTAGCACTGTCGCCTTGCACCGCCAGGATCCGGGTTCGATCCCCCGGCCAGGCTCGATTCCCGTCTCTGTGTGCATGGAGTTTGCATGTTCTCCCCGTGCTTGGTGGGTTTCCTCCGGGTACTCCGGTTTCCTCATATAGGTTAGGCTAATTGGCGTTCCCAAATTGCCCATAGTGTGTGAATGAGTGAGTGTATGTGTGTGTGTCTGTGCCCTGCGATGGATTGGCACCCTGTCCAGGGTGTACCCTGCCATGTGCCCCAAGTCTCCTGGGATAGGCTCCAGGCCCCCGTGACCCTGAATACAGGATTAAGCGGTATAGTGAGTGAGTGAGATTCCCAACACTAGACCCTTAGCCCTGCATGTTTTAGTTTTAGTTCTAACATACCGGACTTAACTAATCAGCTAATTAAGCACCGTTTCTGAGTTGAAGTGGTTGTGGAACAGCAGGAGAACACTGAAATGTCTAGGACAAGAGCTAGATATCTGCTTATTCCATCCATCCATCTAGGAACCTCTGTAGTAGGCTGTTAAAGGCCAATGGTGACCATTTTTACAACCGTGGTAGGCCCTCCAGGCAACATTCACGCACTATAGGCAATTTGGGAACACCACTTAGGGTAATCTGCATGTCTTTAGACAGTGGGAGGAAACCCACCAAGTGCAGAGAGAACATGCAAACCCCTTAAACACAGATCTCAAGGAGGGAATTAAACTTGGACCTTGGAGGTGCAAAGCGACAGTGCTAACCACCAAGCCACCGTGCCATCTCCCTGGGGGCGTTAAGGCATACTTTAGTCTTACTTTGAGGTACGGAGCTGGATTTAACCATGGGTTTAGTATCTGTTAGAGCATACTCGTTAGTAGTTTAGTGTACAGGATTGGATTTAGCCATTTTAACGGAATTGCTCCACCCCCCGTATGAGAGGATTTTAAAAGCTCTCCATTAACAACAGCACACTTCAACACTGAACATGAAAAGCCATGAACCAACTACAACACATTTTTTTGGGGATGCCAAGTGCAAACTATATAAAAAAACTTCTTAGTTTTTCTTCTGTTTTCTTCATTTTTACAAAGTGCAGTACTGTGCAAATGTCTTAAGCCCCCACTAATTTCTCCTGCTTAAGAACTTCAAGCTTAAATGTTCAGGGAGCATGTTGGACCACGCCCAGTTTTACTGAAATAGACAGGTTTGGAACGGTTCCGGAGTACAGCCCTCGTTCATGGGAAGTGTGGTGCAGTTGTTAGTTATAGACTGTAAGTGAAAATCTTTTGTTTAATATGGGTAATTCTTGTCTGCAGAATTTTAAACAATCGCTGCGAGCAGGGTTCGAACCTGCGCGGGGAAGCCCCATTGGATTTCGAGTCCAACACCTTAACCACTCGGCCATCACAGCTTGACATACAGAGAGTGTTCTAAAGCCTGGGGTGATCCCTTCCCCCCCAGGTGTCGGTAGAACGGTCTGAGTTCAATCTCCTCTCTGTTTTCTGGGTTTAGGTTGCTTACATTCCCAGTGTATAGCAGTAGTCAGCTACTTACATAATCAGTAGAACACTGAATGATCACATGAGGGCATTGCCACGCCTTTTTTTTTACACAATTGGTGGTCATGTGTAAGTTGAGTGATGTTCTCCATATCAAGTGAACCAAACACCATCTGACTTTTTTTCTGCTAGCTGATCTTCCCTCTGTGTTTTCCCACTCTTTTCAATTGTTTCACATTCATGGGAGTTCTGCTACCTGGCTGATGTAGCTTGTGGCTAACGTGCTGCTAAGTGACAGATTTAGAGTTAGTACTCTGACTCTGTACCACATTCTGTAACTACTGTGTCTGTTATTCATGCTAATTCAGAGCTTTTTTGTTTGGACACAAGTATTCCCTGTATACCAGTGTGGGTTGGATTGCCCCCAGCGTCCACATTGTAATGAGCAGGCAGCCACTGCTAACCGTGCTACAGGATGCTTCTACGAACAATGTCTTAAGCTCTTGGAAAACCAATATGGGCATCAGCTATTTACCAACTGCTTTAGTATTGACCATCTTAAGGAAACTGTGTCTGATTCAAACATCCATTCAGACAACTCCAGGGCTGACAGTGTAATGATGTCAGTGCAGACACAATACGACACAACACAACATGCCTGGCTGGCAGTTTTGAGTCTTGGCGCAGAGCTGAATCTGGCCCAATCACCTCAGTCTAAAAAGGCTGTTGGTTGTAAACACCCAGGCCCTGTGACAACTGGTGAGCACTGAAGCCCAGAAAGCAGTCTGAGTTGCTCTCTAGACAAATGACTAACATGGAAGCAGACATAGTTCAGCTGAAATCAGTGATCCAGCATCTGAGACTATGTAACTCAGAGGCTTGCATTCTTCAGAATAAAATCCCTTATAACTCATTGGCCAGTTGTTCTATCTTGTCCAAGCCGTTTCTTTGAGGTTTCTTCAGGATGATGATGACTTACCAGGTAAGTCATCAGCCTCAACTCCTGCTTCCTGAACATGCTTTGGCTTGGAAAGGATTTGGTGGTGCACTTTCACCTACAGTATCAAATGCCACAGCACAAATACCTTCTAACTCTAGGGATGATCCAGCAACTAAGCCCTAATGTCCTCAAAATGGTCTTCGAGAACTTGATTTCCATTTTGGCTTTCTCTTATTGAATAGCAGAATATTCCTACATTAGCAGATCTCTTGTCCCAGATGGATTGTGAGTATCTGTGGGTTTGGCCTGTCTGACAAAATAGCTGAGGAATGAGGCGTGAGGTTTAGTAATCCAGGAAACACTTCTGAATGCAAGAGCCTTTAACACATATCTCTGTCTCTCTTTAAGAAGAAATGGTTCTGCAAATGGTGTTCGCGTTATCAGCAGAACCCTACACATTTTCCAGGGTTGTGGTCCACCTGAAGGTGTATGTTGCAGAAATGGCATCTCTTTCTCATTCAGTTCATTAGAACTGAGACAAGGTGCCAACATTTAGCATGGATGTCTAGAAGCCACCTATGGCACTTCCTTCTTGTGTTGATGTCTTTTAAAGATGACTTGCTGTGGCCTGTCCATACTCTGTCTTTTGGGGTGGCCTGTCCATACTCTGTCTTTTGGGGTGGCCTGTCCATACTCTGTCTTTTGGGGTGGCCTGTCCATACTCTGTCTTTTGGAGTGGCCTGTCCATACTCTGTCTTTTGGGGTGGCCTGTCCATACTCTGTCTTTTGGGGTGGCCTGTCCATACTCTGTCTTTTGGGGCATTTGAATTCGCTTGAAAACCTCCAGGTTTCACGTTAGGGCCCCCGGATCGTTTGTGAGAACACTTGACTCTAAAGTCTGGTTCATTTTGATCAGTGAGAACACAGTCGTTCCATGCTCGGAAAGATACAGCGTACTCGGGCATGGGCCAAATCAGATATAGAAGCCAGTCGTACCTGAGAACAGAAGTATTCACTGCTGTCTTTCTCCTCCGGAATCTCTGTGTGCATGTAACATGCCCCATCTCATCCTTTGGCTTACACACCCATAGCTGTTAAAGAAGGAAGGCAGACGAGGATTTGGAAGTGGGGAAGCAATCATCCCTGGACATGGTACAAATCAATCATGCCTAATGTCAAAGCGCCCTTGAACAGCCATGCTGTCCTCAAAACGGGCTTTTAATTTCTAAGACACACGACTGATTGGTGGACTATACGATGCTGTACAAGAAGCATCTACTCTTAATGAGCGTTATTTATAATTGGCTCATATTGTCTAGGATTTTCCTAGGATGAGACCTGTTCCCTGTGAGATTGTTGGCAGAATGTATCCAGGAGTTATACCCCACCCTGGCAAGTCGAAAGATAATTAGAACATGTTTAACTTACTGCATGTATTAATTGGTTGAATTCTTCGGTGGAAGCAACAATGGGATCGGCAGGCTGAATGTTGAACGTTGCAGCATGTATTGTTGCTACGTGAGCTTGGTGGTATTTGTTTGCTTGAGTACATATCCAGTGACCTGATTATCAACAGTACATTACTCACCTCATTTAATTTGGTTCATCATGGCTATCGAGGACGTTTATCAAAACACTCTTTCAAATGTTTTCATGTCCTGTTTAATACATTTCTCAGAATACGTTCCCTTACTCCGCATGCTCTATGAGGCAGAGCCTAAGAGTTATATTTACATGGACTCAGTTATATACTGTACATGATATAAGCGAGGTAGTTGACAGGGTCTAACCTTAACCTAACTATACTTTTTTTTTCTTTCTTCACAGACATTGTCAACTGTGACCTTAAGTCCACGTTACGTGTCCTCTACAACCTCTTTACCAAGTACAGGAATGTGGAATGAGTTCCTGGTCCACAGCACTCACTTTGGAAATGGCATAATCAGTATTAGCTGAGTTTTTTTTTATTGTTTAAATTGCAATATTCAGTATTATTTGCAACATTCAGTATTATTTACAGTATTCAGTATTATTTCAAAGTCTGCTCTGTATTTATCCGACATGCTATGAAATCTGAATATTATCATTTTTGTTTACACAGCGATGAAGGATTGAGTGATGAAACTAATAGTGGGTTAATGCTAAGCATGTTTCTTGTTTTTGTTTCCATCAAGATATTTCTTTGCATTTTTAATCTTAAGAGATTATCAGAGTTGTTTGTTCAAATCATGCGTCCTATCTATTATACCCAGGCCCAGGATAAAGCCTTATTCTTGTCCAATATACAGTTGGCCAGGGCTTAGTCCAGACGTGGACACACGACAGACACTGACATGTGGAACTGATATGTTTGATCGAAGAGCCAGACGTGACTCACTCATCATCTACCTATCTATCTATGTATACCGCTTAATCCTGTATTTAAGGTCATTGGAGGCCTGGAGCCTATACTAGGAGACTTTGGGTGCCAATCCATCGCAGGGCACACACACATACACTACGGCCAATTTGGGAATGTCAGTAACCTAATCGAGGAAACCCACCAAGCACGGGGACAACATGCAAACTCCATGCGCACAGAGACGGGAATCGAACCCGGACCCTGGAGGTGCAAGGCGACAGTGCAAACCGTTACACCACCGTGCCGCCTGAGCCGGACGTATTTTGTTAATATATAGGCTTGAGAAAAACTTCCCCAGGCTTCCCGAAAGCTTTTTTTGGATCTCATCCCTGGCAAGTTTTTGGCTCTCATTTTCAGTCCAGTCCCTGTACCTGACCAGTTTCAGAGGAATGTTTTTTGTTTATTGAGCCACATGGTGACCTAGGAATCTGCCATGCGTCCATGTCTGGACTAAACCCCGGACAGCTTCCCCAGTTCTCTTTTGATGACAGCAAGGCTGCTTCCAGTTTTTTTTTATTTTCTATCACTTAATACGTTTCAAAACGAGGAAATAAATAAAAGCAAGGTCTTTTACTTTTTATTTTAAATTGTTGCATGGAGTTTGGGATAGAGGAATCTGTCTTGCACTCTATTAAGTGAACAGACCAAATTATCTAGTTCAGGCACTTTATTGTGCTGCTGAATAGGCTTCAATGTTTTTTTTTTTCTACTTGTATGAAACTTCTATAGATCTGAAGCAAACAGACATGAAATTGCCTTCTCCACCCCCAAGGCAATCATAGAATTCAAACCATAAGCAGACGATTGCTACTAGTTTGTAAGAATGCGACGTGACTATTCTGGGAAGAAAAAAAAAAAGGATTCCTTCGTGCAGTTTAACGTGAAGGTCGGAGCGATCGTTTGTTTCACTGTTGCGGTTTGAATGCGGTGTGTGTGGGGCCTGACAGGCTGAGAGGAAAAGCGAATTCCTGTCCTTGTGCTCTCCTTATTCACCACTGACCATTTTGTGGGACTGTCCTGTGTGTACTTTTCAACGAATGAAAGACGAATAAATTGATCTCGATCGCTCAGTCACATTTAATAACTTTCAGACCAAAGGCTGCATTTTATTTAACCCCTCAAACAAAAGGCTCGCTTGAGGCAGACGCAGTGTTTCATTTTAATGGCTCAGACCGGCACTCTTCGTTCTGCAATAAAGTCGCATGATGAAATCTGGGTTCTATCGCTGAAACAGTGGAAGGGTTTCGTCTTCTCAAAAGCAAAGGTCACATATTCTTCCTTGTGTAATGGTGCAGTACGGCACCACTGGACCCAACAAGGTCATACCAGAGGTCAAGGGATAATAGGAAATGTGGATCGTTTAGGGTGCGCTTCTCTGTGTAATTCGCTCGAAAAACCTCCAGGTTTCATCAGCTGTGTATTTTTAATGTGCAGATGGTTTTTTTTTTTTCTTCTTTTTTTTCCCCATTTGGCTTGATGGAGATAACAAATTGAATAACTTAATTACACGGAGTAATGTGCTCATGACAGAGACCTGTGGCTGAGTTACACTTTCACACAGGTTTTGTTGAACTAAAACGTGAATCGTAGGCTCCGGTGCCAGGCTGTCAGCTCTTTTTTCTACGCTGCCAAATTGCACACTTTTTATCCCAAAAATACAATTTCAAAAGAAGCATTTTTTGGGGGGGGAAAAAGTACACATCGCCTGTCATATTCTTTGGTCCCCCATTAAGAGCCAGCTGTGTTAAATGTGAATTTCACTGTTAGCGCTTTCTCCGACAATGGCCTTTTCGATAAAAACCTTTGTTCTGCTACATTTTCTGACCCATTATATGACTGGAGCTGGGGGGAGATTAAGAGACGAGGGCGTCTTCATCACCGAGCTGCCTCTGAGAGCCTAAATAACAGCGAAGACCACCTGTGTAATTGTCCAGCGCTAGGGTGTCCTGAATAGCCATTAGCTTTCCTACCGCAATTACCTTTCCTTCAGTCCCCTTCATGACACCAGGCGTAGCCGAGAGCTCTAGAGAACCTCAACCCCTGCTTTACTTCCAAACACAATGGCTGAAACTGAGTATCTTATCCAGGCTAATATTGATTCGTGCTTAAGATTCGGGTCATTACGAGTAATTGATTCCTCCATTGCGTCCTCTTAACATGCCTCGGGAGTGCGCTTACACCTGCATGGATTACAAAATTCTGATATTTTCTATAAAATTGCAAAACCAAAGAAAAGGGAAAAAAAGGTGTCAAAAAGCATGTGCACTGTCATTATTATGGGAAATCTCTACTATGGGAGTTTGGGAGTTGTAAATTCTATATGATGGGAGTTATAAAACTTGAAGTGGACATTATTTTAAGCATATGGAATGGTGTAATGAAGTGTATTTAAAGGTGCAGTTTGTAATTATTATTATTATTACTTTTAACCTGTTTCAATATCTAGACTAACTGCATAAAGATACCCATTAATGAAATTATCATGTCATCAACATTAATCATAGTGCTAAATGGTTTATAGACCAGAATTTTTCTGACCCTGAAATTAGCTCCGCCCCTTCCCCCCCCCCCTTTTTTTATAAGGCAGTCGAAAGGAAATTTGAAGGCATGCTCATCCTTTCACTGCGGGTCCACGTTTGACTCAGAAGCAGCTGACAGAAATAAAAATTACAAACTGCTCCTTTAATTAATATATTATATAAGTTAAGAATCTCAATATAAGATGGCTTTGATAATTCTGCTTTGATTACCATGTGAGAAAATATGCATATTTTTATTCAAAATAAAAGCTGATTTGAGTACAAAAGATATCTTTAATTTTCCTTTTCTATAATGTTTTAAGTGTGAACCTCTTTCTGACAATTCAGTTATAATTAGATATTAGAGTATTGACTTAAGAGCGCTGACTTGGATGGAACTGGAGCAAAGATGGGTGTCGTGGTCAGGTGTGCAGATTTTTTTGGCCAGATAGTATATATTGAAGGTTTTATGATAAACCAATTGTTAACTCACTCATTCTCTTTACACCTATCCTGTTCATGGTTGTGGGAGGCCTGAAGCGTATTCCAGGGGGCTCAGGGCACTAGGTGCGGTACACCCTGCCAGTCCCTGCCGACGAAGATGGAATAGAAACCCGACGCTGCCTTTCGTGAACTATAAGAGAGATGAAGATAAAGGAAGAGAAGCTGCTGAGAGGATGTCTGATTATAACTGCTATAACACTGTCTTGTGTCTTGTAACATTAAATATGACTATAAATGGTTAACAGTGCATGATGTGGCTTCCATTAATTTATGTAAAATATTAATATGTATTAATATGAAATTTAGCAAATTTCTGTGGTATAAAAAGAATTCAACACTTCACAATAATTCAGTTTTATTGGCAAATACTTTGGGGTGTTAATGCTAATTCACCTTCAGCATGAGCAGAGTGAGCACAATTTTATAAGTTATTGTATATTTTTATTCCTTTATGAGTTTTTGGTGTGTAAATCCTTGCCGATGTTTTCAGCTACACAGATGCTTTTTCTTTTTCCGAACAAGGTCAAATTTATAACCATATAATTTAAAGGGTTGGACACAAAGGCAATGTATGTAAAAGTATATAATTTCTATTAAATGTAATATACCACCTTGATGTGGTTTGAGGCTTTCAGCCTGCACACACTCCGACCTCCTATAACCTCCCTGCTCTGAATCAGACACAGGCAGCCGTTAGACCCGAGCACATCTAGATCAGACCCGTCCGATTACAGACTTCTTTCCCTCCTGTACCAGTGGAACAATGGCAGTAACAGACCTATATATATATATATTTTATAGCTTTATTTATAGCTTTATTTATAGCTTGTCCACAGTGTGGGATTGTTCCGGCCACATGCCTGTGAGTGCCAGGACGACCATCAAAGGCAGCAGAGATCCATATCTTCAAACACTGCATTACAGAATTGAGTTAAAGAGACATTTAGTGCGCAAACATTTGGACATCAAAACCCTCGTCTGTTGCCTGGAGACTGGTGTTCTTCCTGGGTTTTGGGTAAAGTGCAGCAATGGGGTGGTTTCAATAACCTGGTTCCATGCTGATTTCTAAGATAGTTTTACGTTTGTAAAGAAAAAGGACTCGCGTTTTGTGCTCACGGCGTCGGGTCAGTGTGCTGTTCGCTTCAAATTTATTAATTTCACGTTTAGTGAAAAGAAAAAGAAAAAAGCGACTCTCAGGCTTCTTGCATTTCCCTAAACTTAACATCACAGGCATGTTGCCCAGATATTCTAATCAGTTTTAATTAAATTTCGTTAACTGTATTGCTATAGCCTGCGTTGCCAGTTGTGAGCCTTTTATCTTTCAGACGCTGAACAGAAGAATGTGATTAAAGCATCTGTAGAGAGAAACATCAACAATGTCATCCAATCAACATTTTTCCTTAATGATTTTTTTTTGTTTAAGGTAACAGCATGAATACCCAGCCTCCTCGTATGCAGATTAAGTTTGGCCCATACTTTCCCGGTCCAAACACATTCCTGACATTTTCTTTTTTCTTTTAATGAGACATACCTTTCTAGTTCTATTATTGTGTTGATTGAAATGAAAGGCATGTTGAGATTGTGAGGTATAGCACGTCGCACAGTTCATAGACGCACCGAGGTTCACGAAGGTCACTCGGCTCCAGGGAGCCTACTTCAGGAAGAAAACAACTTCTCGACCTGTCCACAAGAGGGCGATGTATATTTCGCGTTCCTTTATAGTGACAATCATTTACGAAGGGTGTTCAAGTCAAACCAGGACTTCTGGTGAATAAAGGGGGGAAAACAATTAATACTTACAGAACTGCTCAAGCAGAGTACGGCGATGAGGCGCTTAGTCTCAGGTAAACATTTGAATGGTGTGAACGTCGTATTAAAGAAGACAACTTTAATAAGGCGGAAAAGGCACGTGTGGGAACTGTTTACACAATTATTCAAGAACACCACGTGCACATTACAGAAACCTCGTCTGTGAGTCATTGCCACAGTCCTGACCTCGCTCCAAGTCATTTCCACATGTTTGGGCCATTAAAGGAGTTCCTGGGAGGCCAGAGTTACAGATGTGAAGCAGGCAATTTCAGGCGTACTGAGAAAACGTTCAATTTCGATGCACTAAGCACTAGTGAAAAACTGGGATAAGTGCATTAGTGTAGCAGGGGATTAAATAGACAAACAAAGGGAGTTTTTACTCTCAGAATTTCTGCACAATAAAAAGTCGCAGATTGACTTGAAAACATCTCATTTTGGACAGGAACATTGAAACTCTTTTGTAGCAAATTTCGTTACAATGTTACTCCAACCAGGGACATTTGCGGACACACAGGTGTCCCATTCAGGGTGTATTTCAGCCTCGCACCCGGAGTTTCTAGGATAGGCTCCGGCTCTACCGTGACCATGACCTGAAAAAAAAAACAGTTACTGAAGATCATGTGGTGAGAAATTAGACTTTTTTTTTTTTTTTTTTTTGTAAGACTGTAGACTGCCTCTATACTTTTCTGCGAGTCTACCTTTCTGCGAGACAAGGTTCAATCTAGCACTTTTTAGAGCAACCTGAAAAAAAAAAGAGGTTAGATTGAGAGTCACCCATAAACCCATCACCGTGGAAAATAAAGCCATTTATTAATCAATTAATTTACATAAAATCTTGGGCAGGCACGTGCCATTCTAAAGTCAATGGGCATGACGCCTCTGATTACAGGGCCACATGAAAGGAAAATAAATCTGATGAAAGACCCCCTGTGGTGGTTTTGCTTTGGGCCGAGTAAACCCCCCCTCCCTTCTCGCTCAGCACTCTGAAATGAAGCTCTGTGTTTTTATCAGCAAGCGAGTGCTGAATCTGGCAGACTCGAGCCTTATCTCTTGCTAAAGCCAATCAGTGCTGGCTGTGTGAGCAGGCTGGCCTGATCTGCACCTGGCCTCGCAGGGGCCTCCTGATTAGCCGAGGTCACAAGGCGATGGCGAAATGAACTAAAGCAGGCCAAGCCACCTACCCCAACCCCCAACCCCCAACTCGCTGCTCCGCCTCTGCCCCCTGCGGCAAAGAGAGCGACATGCTCCAGTCTTCCAAACACACACACAAACACGCACAACCGACCCACACACACACACACACACGCACAAGGCCTTTGGGGCTGTATCTGTCCACATCAGATTGCACCGCTGATAATGGACATGGAAAAGACCCTCGGCAAGAGCAGAAATTGAGAGTGTTTATAATCAGGCTCTTTGGGGACGGTTTTTATTGATGATTAATGAGAAAAACGAAGAAATGATACTGAGATACGTTGCATTCATGGGTGTTCGCTATAGTTACACGCCATGTTTTCCACATTCAGGCCTGTCAATCTGATAACATCTGTACGACAACAACGTGTTACATAGTACACACGAGCACAGTCTCCCATAAAATCCTAAAGGTGTGAGACCTGTTTTCAAGCTCTTTATCACGTTGTTCACACCTGCTGAAAGCGGAGACCAGCCCCCAATCACTTCTTTTTAAAGGTTCCCACCCCAAACACACAGCTTTTTAAAAAGGTCCCCCATCACTAAACACCTTACTAACACAAGTCCCTCTCAGGTTTCAGCCTCGCATTAACTGCTTTGTGTCAAGGCCACACCCAGCGGTAAGCCAGGTGATCCCGGTATTAGCTGTTTGTGTGTGTGTGTGTGTGTGTGTGTGTGTGTGTGTGGAACATGAGGTTAGACACATCAGAATGTGAGGTAAACAGCTTGGCTTTGATTTCATCTCAATTTCTTCATCTTCTTCTTATATATATATTTATATTGACCTTTCACAAACGATACATTTTATAATGTTATAATGAAATGATTGCTTACTATAGTATCATTTATAGCTTAGGGGGGGGGGAACCGAGAGAGGAAGAAACCAGACGAAAACCTTATCAAGTATTAATTCATTCTTTTTAAAATTGTTATTGTAGTCATTTTTTTGGTATTTTTTTTATGTATGTATGTATAGCAATAAATACTATCGCTATAGTATATACTATTGTAGATACTATAACTAGCCAGATTTCCCTTAATAGTACTCAATTACTTCATTCCTCAAAAAAAAGCGGTAAAAATCAATTTCTCAAAAAGAAAAAAAAAATAAAGAGCTGGCAATAAATGTGGCTTTTTGGGCTTTTTAAATTAGCTTCATGTGCTCTTTTGCGATGTCAATAATATATTGATATTATACAAATATATATTAAATCATATACCAAAAAACAACAACAACAAAAAAAAACAGACATTAACCCATACAAGACTTTTTTAACTTGGAGTGGTGATGTTGGCCGGCATACCCTTATATCGCCTTCAAATCACGGTCTGTTTACACTATACTGTTTCTGACAACTGTGTATTCAAATGAGATTTGGTGGAACGTAAACCAAATGACCTACACAGCGATATTGTCTCGCGACACCGTTCCATGCAATATATCGCAGTTGGTAAAGCCCAGGGCGTATCTGGAGATAGCGAAATATATTGCTTAGGTGTATGTTATATGAAATTGATTGAATCAGGGCGCAGGAGGATAGTTGAATGTGGAGAGCTTATTGCTTTCTTAAATGAGCTTCTGTCATGAAAAGTGTAATCTGTAAAGATTACAAGGGCTTATCCCTCGTGCTTATGTCCAATCTGTTCGCCAACGTTTGATCTACATGTGGAGTTGCTTCAGTTTTATTATGGGGGCTGACTTTAAATACGCAGCGCCTCTCTGGAAACAAAGGCACCCTCGTAATGCGCCCTGTCTGAAGGGCGAAAATGACAGCGGTGTGATCTATGCCTTATTTAACCGCAACTGTTTCTTATGGCTTCGCTCCTCACAAACCGCATTTCCACCTGAGTTCCCGACCACGCTCAGATTTTCATTTGGCCCCTCAACCCTGATCCAATCTGCCACCTGAGAGAGGCTATGAAAACAAGCTGTTGTGTAAGGCTATGAAGCAGTTTACAGTCTGCTATTATGCAGGGACCCAGCGCACAAGCTTCCTGGATACGGAAAGCTAATGTTTAACAAGAGGCGCATGAAACCTTTTGGCAGATGACCCGTATCGGTGAATGAATCAGGGCTGTGACTGTACGCAGGTGTTTAGTGCCCTGCGCCTGCCTGGGATGAAGGGGGGGGGGGGGGTAGGTGTGGGGTGGGGTGGATTTAGACCGGCTCCTCTAGGACTCTGTGGCATTTGCATAGATAAACCTCCCTCTTTTGATGCGTAATAGTTAAAGTGCTGAAAGGACAGGCATCACCTATGAGACAAGAGCAGGAGATGAGATAAGAGAACACTGGAGAGCAGGTTGAGTATCAATACTCAGGAACAACGGTCCAAAGGAGAGCGACTGTGCTTAAAGAATCATGCCGAATCATGCGCTTAGACATCTTATTCATTAGCTATTAATTTGCATCAAAAGAGGTCTCTGGGTGGTGCTTTTTTTCATTTATGATGATGATGATGATGAACTGTTTGACACATAATCCCCTCCCTCCCTTCCTCCTTCTCCAACTGCCAAACTGATGTAATGATTAGAGTTGATAAAACATGTTGCTCTCTAAACAGAATTAGGAAGCTTACACAGATCACAGGCCTGCAGTAGAAGCATGCTGGCATTCCCAAATCTCTTACATAAAAAAAAAAATTGTATAAAGATGCAGATTCTATGCATTGTGTATGGAAAATGGTGTTGAAGAATTAAACTTTAAACACTGAATAAAAATGGGAAGTAAAATCTTATGACAAAAAAAATTCTGCTGAGCCTTAAGAGAACATCGCAGAACTTTTTGCAGAGGTTGTTACACACAAATATTGATGATCCTAAATGACAGTTGGAAATACATAATCTGGATATACAGTCCAGCGGTAACCATGGCAAGGAAACCCCCCTGAGGTAACAAGATGAGAAACCTTGAGAAGACCCAGACTCAAGAGAAAGCCCATCCTCATCTGGGTGACACTAAACAGTGTAATTAGAAAATCAATGCTTATTATTTTTAATTTAATAAAGTGTTCAAAGTGCATTTAAAGCAATCCCCTGTCCATTTTAGGAGCACACAGAACAACATATTTGGTCGTGGCTCAGTAGACATGTTTTTTTTCACGTATAAATGATTAGTTTACCTAAACCATGGTTCCCAAATAAATATTAGTAAATCTAATTCAAGTGGATCTTATCCCACTTTAATCTTTTTAATTAACTTTAATATCAGCGTTGGTCCTAGGCCATTGGCGGCTAAGTGGTTGACTTCTCACCTGCCATGCAGAAAGCTTGGATTTGATTCCCAGCCAATGCCCCAAACCCAACCACTAAATGCAGGGCGTCCTTAGTGCAGGTCCCAAGCCTGACTAAAAATTAAGGTGTTGCATCAGGAAGTCCAATGTGCAGATCAGATGGACAACAACAACAACAACAACAACAACAGCATTGGCACTGCTCCAGAGATCCTATACCATACAGATTGTTTGTTTTTTTTTTGCAGCGAGGAACTCTTTTAAAATATCTAAAATATGTTTCACTGACCTTGTCAGTAAAGATTTTTTTCCACAGACATCAATTAAATGTATATAAAATTATTTAGTGTATTTAAATGTTGCAATTGTGCAACATTTGGGATAACTTTTTAAAATTGTATTTATTACAATTAGTATTAAATTCAGATCGGATCCAGGCCCTGGACAGCCCTACACAGAATGAATATTGTTTAGATTCAAGCTTTATTTAGGTGTGCTTGATGTGAAGTATTAAGGGTTGGATTAAACACACATGACCAGTTCAACAGGGTAATAAATATAGTCTGAAGTCAATAATTAATATAACAAATGAATAAATAAAGTCGATAATAAATATAGCAACACTGTTGTAACTAATTGTAATATTTATGATAATAACAAGGATAAATGAATGAATAAATACAGCATACACTATAGGCTATGCTTCAGGGACCCTAGTTTGAGCACTGCTCTATGTGTGCATAACTAAAGACACCCCATACATGGGAGCTGACTAGTGGATCATGCTTAGAATGCAATGTGTATTTTACTGAACATTTATCATTAAAGCATAACTGCAAAAATTCTTATGATCTAGAAATGTATCAGAAACACAGAGTCTGTCTGTTCAGCAGTGTATTTATGAAAACCTTTAGTGGTAGGCTAATAAAAGTTGCGCACTGGGGACCCATTCCTTCCTCCACTTCTCAGAGGTTAATAAAGCTGAAACGTAATCTGCATTCATTCGAACCGTGAAGCGCGCCTCGGCCTGCTCCCTATTGGACGATCCCGCCGACGTTGCTCTGTGAAGTCATCCTCATGGACGTGGCCACGCCCTCCCCCACCTCCTCCTCCTCGCTGGGCTCTGGGGGGATGACGCCACCCTTGTGGCTCCGCCCTCTCGCACGAACCCGACGCCTTGCGTTCATTTCATTCCTGCTCTCATTCCGCGCATTCTTCGCATCTCTCGGTGTGTCGGCGATCCGCGCTCGCATTCCCGCCCGGCCCTGAACCGCCACGAGAACTTTACGCAGTTTGCAAAAAAAAAAAAAAAAAAAAAAAATTCAAATCAATCCTCACATATTAGAAAGAAAAAAGAAAGAAAAAAAATCAAAGGGGCGGAGCTGTTAAATAAGAAATAATATCGATTACGGACATTAAAGGTAAGTTTAATGTTCATAAACGGGTTGATGTGGAAACTTGTATGTCGTCATTAAAAATGGACACAATGTAGCGCAGTTTAGGGAGAAAACCAAAGTGAGCCGAAGAGGACGGGCTGAAAGTGTTTTCACACGGATTGAGTTCGCTCCTCCAGTGCTTTCTCGACGCCGCCGCAACAGGGTGCTTTCACTTTGTGACTCAGTGCCGTAACCCGCCTGACATGGCACCGAAAAAAATCTTTGGCATTTTTCACATTTTTTGCGCTCTAGAACCCGCTCGCGCGCGCCATTGCTCGGCACTAGAGCCGCGTCCGCTCCCTCAGAGCGCTCTCCGCGTTTTAACCCAAACGTTTGGATGCTGAAATTATTATTATTATTTTTTTTTTTTTTTTTTGGGAACAGGATGACGGATCCAAAATGTTGCTGTTTTCTTTCCCACAGTTCGCCCTGCCGGAAGTTGCAGATCTCCTCGGAGCGTGCGGAAACCCAGCGCCGGGAGGAGAGACTTGTTGCTCTTGTCGCGTCTTTTTCTTTCTCGTCTGCTTGTTCTGTTTCAGTCCTCACCGTGAGTAGCTTCCACATTTCCTTTTTGCCTCTCTCCTGCATTAAGAAGCACTGTTCCACTTCTTACGCAAGTCTTTATTATGATAAAGGTCGTCATGAAATATCATGATTCATCCCCATAGCGACATGGATTTATTACGACTAATCGGTGCTTTTGGGCAGAAACTTTTTTAAGGAGAACTTTTCTTGAGAATCTGTTGCGTTTGACCACAGGATGTACGTTATTTCAGGCTCTTGATGAACTTAGTGAACACATACGAGCTTACATTTCTCTTTGTTTACTATGAGAGAGTCTAATTTCGCCATTACTCCAGCCCTTTATTATTTACAGTAAGGAATAAGCGCTCAGCCTTGGGTTTGTCATTTCCTTTGTTGGGATTGCCCGCCTTCCTTCTCCTGCTGTGTGCACTAATGCCTAAAGAGCAGCTCGTTGTCGGTTTTTTTTTCATTGCTGCGCGAGAGGACATGAAATGGAATAAGGTTACCTTGTTTCTTTAGTAATTAAATAATAAACATTGCGCGCGAGGCTGATGTGTAACAAAGTAGCGCTTTTAGCAAACATTTTGCCAAAAACATTTTATCCCTGTTTTGTTGCAAAGTAGCATAGACCTGTGCTTTACACACACACACACACACACACACACACACACACACACACACATCTAGTTTGCTAGAAATTGAAATTGTTACAATTAAAATGGTTGTGAAATTCAAGTTTTCATTTTTTGTTAAAAACAACAACAACAACAACAACAACAACAGATACTTAGCATTATATCTCTGCTGCAGTTTTTTTTTTTGTGGCTAAGCTAATGCTTAGCTGTGCACTTTCCTCACCTGTTTAAAATTTACCCTTTAAGCTGGGTAAACTCAGCTCATTTGGTTTGTTCGACTTAATTTTATCCTCAATTTATTCTAAATCTGTACCAAAATTTCAAAAAGTGCTTTATTAGGAAATAGAACTCTAACTGTTTATAACTCTGTTAAACCAACTTCAGTGCTTCATTCTTCATTCGGTGCTCCTGCTCACTCAAATTGAATACGATTTATAAATTACACATATCAAACCTCCTTATTAAATATTTCTTCAATAGCATGTTTAGCCTAATATTTCATTTGAAATCGCTATGGAACTCCTAAAGGAATTAGCGTACTCAGCGAAGAGGACTTAACGTTACTGTCCCACTTGCTCAGCTTTCTGCAAACAAGTTACTATTGTGTTTCAAGTCTAAGCCTCCTTTCTCACAGTTCATTATTGCCTTATATTTCACTGTAGCCTTTATTTTAAAAAGAAAAAGAAAAGAAAGTCCAGCATGACACAATGTGTTGTTTGTTTCGCTCTAACTGGGCCGTCATCATTGACTACAGTAAACAGATTGAGACTTGACCCCTGACGTGACCTCATCTTGGAAAGCAAATCCGCTCTTTGAGAAAGGATCCAAACGAAGAATAAATCTGGTTTAGCAGCAGTACTGGATATGTGTTTTGCCTGTGCAGTGAGAGGACCTGTTGAACATGTGAGTCTGGGATTTTTGTCTTGCACGTGCAGATTGATTTTAAAGCACAAAGAATAGAAAAGATGGCATCGAAAAGTATCGAAACACCTTTGCATGGTCGTGTACAGATTTTACATGTTGGATTTTTCTGCAGCTGTACCTTGTCAGTGAAGTGGGAACCTCTAGGGACTTTTACACCTGTATCTGTTTTGTATGTAATTTAGTTTTTACATGACATCAGTGTATTAGTCTAGATTTCAAGTACATCACTGAACATTAGGACTACTAATTTACCTTTCACTTTAGACCGATACTTCATACCCATTACCATGTTATTAATAATACAAACTGAATGTAAAAAAATATTTATACTTAAAGGTGCTACTGCAGTGACCAGGAAAACAATATTTTTTCTTTCGTTTAAAAGTCAATGAGCTCCTGTATTGTAAAACTTTTATCAAAATACTACACATCTATTCACATTCTATTTGTTTGCATACACGTAATATATTTAAGTATTATTCATTGCTTCAGTGATTGACGACGGGCATTTATACAATGTGATGTATTTATACAAAGTGGAAATTCAGTTTTTCTGGTTTCAAACGATATTTCTCTTGTTTGACCCAAATATGAGAAAAAACATGAAGTGTGAGTGTGGTTGTATTTCTTAAATATGACCTATTTAATGATATGCCTCTCGTTCAGAGCGAATTGCAGACTTCAAACAGTGCTTCGTCAAATCTGTGCATGCTTTAATAATAAATGTGAAATAGAAGATGAAAACTTATTCATTTTCATATTTTCTGTGTGTGAGTGATGCTGCATGTGAGTATGGCTGGAAAGAAAAAGAATGCAGTCTTTCACTTGAGAAATGGGAAGAGAATAGGTGCATTGCTCCGACGTAGTGGATTGGGTTACCTCTGGGAATGGAGGATTGTGGGGGAATGGACACAACACAGAGAGACCCTATTGTCTTTCCTGTTGCTGAGCCAGGGAGAAGTGTGTGTGTGTGTGTGTGTGTGTGTGTGTGTGTGTAGGCTAGGCTGTTGAGCCGCAGAAGGCAAACAGTGCTGTGCTCAAGCTGACATCTGGTTTAGTCGCCTTCTGCACCTGTAAGGGTAAAAAATGCAAATATGAACGCTACTCTTAGTGCTTCCAGGACGCAGGCTAACGGCCATTTGTCAAGCCGCGGCTGGCACTCGCTGTCTACACCAGGCCATTGTTATGCCAGCAACAGGCGGCGCTGGCCGTGGCACCATATGGCTCCTGTATGCTTCAGATAAGATATCGACTCACTTAACTTATCAACGGCATTTTAATACGCCTCATATTTCAGTTGCCAGCTGTTTTGTTCCTGAGGATGAATTTGCTTTTGGCAAAAGTTGTTTTTTGATTTTTTTTCTTTTAATCTTTTAATGTAATCAAGGTATGATTAGTACATGTCAAAGTTAGAGTCTTTCTTTGCAAACCTTGTGGGCAGGGTGGTCTAATAATAATAATAATAATAATAATAATAACATGGACTTTTTTTTTGGTTTGTTAAAATTAATATATATATATATATATATATATTCATACTGAAATTACTGTACATAGTGATCTCAATGGGGAACACTTGCTTGTTAAAATTTGCATCATGCAAATCGTACTCGTTTCCGTGGGTTACCTTAAATCAAGGCACTGTCTACATTAAAAGGAGTCATGACACCCACCCAATCAAACCATATGTAACGTGCAAGGGACAAACTCCCCAGGTCGTTCTGTTGTAGGAAATTTACCGCCCTGAAGTTTAGTCTTTTTCTAAAATGCAGTTTTCAGAGGTGATCTATTCCTCTTAGACTACAGCAATATCACATTTATTAAGTAGTAACGCACTATACTTTTTTCTTAAGCATATAGTTGTCATGGAATGTCATGGAATGTCCATGAAACAGCTCAGTTCCTGTTATTATATTCATTATAACAGCTGTAAACAATCCCTGCATGCTTCCTTTCTCATTTTCTTCGCTTTCCTATAGCTACAATCTGTTTAGAAATCTTTCCTCGCAATGGAAAATGTAAAGGAACAGTTTTGTTTTAAAGCACTCGAACTCACTCAAGTCAACTTTTGTTAAACGTTGAACGCCTTCCTACAGTCACCTTCACTAGAGCATCGCTGATACACTTTTCGCCATCATCGATCCATTGTTCATTTTAAAAGTCTACTCATGAGGCTTAAATTCTCAAGGTCCCAGTGAATACGTTTTTTTTTGTTCCCTATAGAAACGCTAGAGAGAGTGAGAGAGAGAGAGTGAGAGAGTGTGGTAATGGTATAATAATCAAACCTGTGTTCAGAGGTCCAGATGGCGCTGCTGTCAAAATTGGTTGGAAAAGTCAATCAGCACTCTCTGACCAATCAGATTCATGGATATAGCAGTTCTTTTATATGATGACTAGATGATAAAAGTGAGCGAATTACTAAGACAATCTGGACTCCATGAAAAACCAAGTGAGCTGTCAAGCTGTATTTTTTTGGCGCTCCTTTCTGTGTGTCTGTTCTTGTATCGATTTGCAATCGTTTCTATCCACTTAGTGAGCGGCAAGCAACAAATAGATTTCATAATGGCTGTATGCAAGGAGCTGAGGGTTTACCTCAACACGTTATGAATGAACCACACACAAGCGTCCACGCCGCTTTTAGCAGCAGCTAACTCGCTTTTCCTCCCATCTTGCGGTCACAGGACAACGTGAACTGCTCAACTCTGCTGGGACGGGGCCCAACACAAACAGCCACGTCCTGTCTGCTTTATTCACCATCCACATCATTTCCTATTAGAATCTATCTGTGGTCGGAGCAGAATCAGAGAGATCGTGGGCATAAAAAAAAAAAAAAAGGATGGAAATTATTAAACAACTTGGAAGATGCTGATTATAAACTTTGACATAATTGCAGGCCCAAATGAGCACCTCCCCCTCCCAAAAAAAAAAAAAAAATCTGAGCTTCTTATTATATTTTGGTGGATGTGCAAGAGTGATGCTATTCCTGTCCTTTTTCATCAGCACATTTCCCAGCAATGAAGGCAGCTGGTCTAAATAAAGGTCTAAACTGATCAAAAGTGGGTTGAAACATACCGAGATGTGTTCACTCTTTCCAGAAGCAAGCACAGGTTTTCCGATTTGTGTTTCACTTGGCGTGAAAGGACTCATGTAGGTTTAATACAAAATGACATATTAGAGGCAGTTGGAAGCCGATGTGTACAAGGCTAGTGTTACACTATGAAATGTAATAATTACATGTAGGCCCTGTATTTTAGTCGTGAAGACATGCAAGCTCAGCTGTCACAACTTCAGCATGGGCTTTCCGTTTTAACAAGAGTTTTTAACCTTTTAAATTTCATATACACTCCCTGGTCAGACAAAAAAAAAAAAGTGAACATGACAAGATTTCATTCAGTTGCCCATAGTTTTGATTACAATATGGCGGCCATTTCATGTGTAAAGGTGGTTCCAGATGCTCCCAGAACCACTCTTTTACAATATGAGAGCCAGTAGGGAATTAAAAATTGTGATAACCTGGTCTTTCAGTTCGTTCAGGTCGTCAGCTGACTTAATTTTATTGACACACAAAATGAGTCTAGACCTGACTAACTAAAGGCTTGTAAAATGGCCACTATGCATGATACGTGCATCGCTTCATGCCCTTCCCTTCTTACGCTGAAGCACCCATCACTCTGGATTAAGGTCAGTCTGAATCACATGACCTTTTTCCATTGATCCAGAGTCCAATCTTTATTCTCCCTAGAAAACTAAAACCTTTTTTTTTCACTGATTAGTGGTTTCTTATGAGCACACAACTGTTTAGTCCCAATCCTGTGAGTTAAAATTTTTTGTCCCCACTCTTTTGGACAGCTGTGTGAGGGAAGACTTCTTATACAATCTGTATAAGAGACACATGACCAAATATGTTAATTGTTTAAAGATCTTATGAAGAGACAGAAATATATGAATAATATCGACAATTTAAGCAGCAGAGCAGAACTGTGTAAGTGAATGTTTGTATGAATGGCAAAGAATCAACAGTGAGGCTCAGGTTTAAATGCTGCAGATGATTTTTTATTATTATTATTTTTTTTTTACTTCAGGTGATGAAACAGAGTCCGTGGGCGATGCTGATAATTAGTCATTTCCCGTTCTCTAGAATGCGGTAGTAAGTTTGTGTTTTCTGTAAGTGGATTAGGTTTTAAATGTAGAGGTGGGTGGGACAGCTTTCACTGGAATTGAAAAAAAAAATCTTTGTACTAATCTTCTTTTTCGCTTTTAATCAGTCTATAAATGCTAGAGCTTTACTCGTAGTTGTGATACATGCAAATGATCTTGCATTTCAGGAAGCTGTGTCGTTTTTGAAATAAACACGGTGAGGTCCGAAAGTCATTAACATTGAAAATCTGGGATTTGGATTAATGTATTCAACAGGAAATTCAGAAACAAAAAAAGCACATGTGCAATATCTATCTTATCTCTTCTATTGAAGAATGTGTTGACACAACACATTTTATTGTATTTGATCTAATCTGGATCATCAGGTTTCAGTCAGCATCTTTAAAGCTGGACCTATGAAGTAACATTTACTTTTTACTAATTCCCTGCTTTTTTTTTTTTTTTTTTGCTTTTTCAATTTTCGTTTAAACAAGCAAATTAGGGTTTCTCCAGTAGCTCATTTACATAGATACTGAAACAGTATTTATGGAGGAGGAGTGAAAAAGTGCATTATCTGAGGAGTATTTACAGAGCTGGAGCATTAACACACACAGATATTGAGGAGCTTTGGACAAATGCTGAGTTGTTAAAGAAATAGTTAAATATGGATCCTTTAAAGCAAAACAGGACACTAAGAATACTCTGAAGTTCATTTACATTTATCTAAGATTCACCTTATTTGTTGCTGATTATATGATTTCTAATGAGAGCCTGCAATATCACTAGTGCTCTCACAGACTTTTAGACCCCTGTGTGTGTATAAATACATATAGTAGAAAATGTGACCATATGTGTATTTTTTGTCCAAGCTGCTAGACATGTATCTAGGGCAAACATCCAAAATGTAACTGAAGAATTTGCAAAATTTAAAGCCACTCGTCCGTGTGTGTATAATCTGCGTCAGGGCTCAGGCTTGTTTTTAGTCCCGAAATCAGTTTTCCATTTGCATTATAAGGTTTTACAATGACTTAATAAAGTCTCAGGGCTGGCATTTGTGAAGGGGAATTAAACCGATATGATTGCACATTATTAAGCATAATTAAGTGTTCCATGCAGACCTGGCTTCATCTTGTTTTCCTCCTGAATTAGACTCCAGAGATATTTTTCCAGTGGTGAATGTGCGACGAAAAACATCAGTCTGACTCCCTTTTTGTTGTATTTGTCAAAATACACCCTAAGAAACACTTGTATGTCGAATATTTTTTAGAGGTGCATGTACGCCCACATATTCCTACAGATGCTTTGTCCGCTTTGTACATTAAGAATGTATGACAACACAAGAACTCTTCTTTGGACTCCTTGCCAAGGTTAGCCGATGTTTTGCAGAACTATTTTTTAAAAAGTGATGAGTTCCAAAAAAAAAAGAAGGAATGCAAATGAGTGTTAGTTTTTTAGCTTGACAGAGAGCAAATCAGCTGTGAATGTTGATTAAAGTGAGCTAATAAGTTAGGCTTTAAATCTTGAGGATTAAATCTTGCATGTTTGGTTGAGAACATTGCGTAGCAGATCCCTTCATGCATAGTTCTTTTTTTTTCAGAACTTTTTTTTCTTCAGCGTTCACAAGTGCAATCTGAATTTTTATGAATTCTTTTAATCATTTCAGGTTTTCAGTTTGTTGTATTAGTTAATGGTTGAGTGTTGACCTGAAGTCAGGGGGAGATCTGATTAATTTCAGCCTGTGTCTCTCATGCCATTCGTGACTGCGGTCTTCTTAAAGCTGAATTGCCATTAAAGGGTGAAATTGGTCATAAATGTAAATGAATGGCTATAAAGTGGCAGCAAACTCTGCACACTTTGGCCTTAACCTTTTTTTTGGCGGGGGGGAGTGAGGGGGGGTCTTATTAGCTTTTTTCCGATTTCACTTCTACAATAAAGGGTTAACTCTTTTGTTATTTGAAAAAGTAATTGTTGCGCAATAAGGCAAAAAGTTATGAGATTTATTTCTTTTTATCATTTATAATGAAAAAAATTTAGGGGTATTCAAGAGATGTGAGGAGAAAGTTGAGTCAGTTATGTATTGTGATTCATTCCTGTGGCATAATGTGTCACTAACATTAAATTACATTTTTATATATATATATATAAAAAAACGCATTGTTTATTTATATATGAGGGGTGTATATGAGGACTTTTTCATCGTGCAAAATAACATCTACATAATGCCCTCTACACTAATGCAGTTATCAATGAAGTTTTGATCCACGATCAGTCCACCAGCCTCACCCCTGAAATGCTGGCCTCACAGCAACTCTTTTAATAACTCTTTCCTTTAATGGAAAAAATGGCCTGGATTGAGCACCAAAAGGGTTCCGTCTTTGCAGGACAATGCACAACCTCATACTGCCCCATGCACCGCTTGCACATTACAGAAACTCAGCTGGGAATTATTGGCACGTCTCCCTCATAATCTGAACCTCACTCCAAGCCATTTCCAGATGTTTGTGCCATTAAGCGTCCCTAAAATTATTTAAAAAAATTTATAATTGTGCTCTGTTATACTCAAGAATCTCAAGTCCTGGTTTGGTTTGAACACCCCTCGCATGTTCGCATGTTTGCAAAGTTTGCCTTTCCTCTATAATCCTACAAGTGGCATGCTCTAAATTATTCACATTGGCAGACAGCACAACATCCCATGTGGAAGCAGCAAATTATTTGGCAAGTTTGTTTAGAAAGAGAGATATGTGCTGCTTGGTTAAAAAAGTAGCTTTTTTTCACTTAAATAATAAAATTTTTTTTTTCTTTACTTTCCTGTAGTGTATATAGGTATTTTGTATAGTTTAAATGCTGCCCTTGGTTTTTGAGTGGGAAAAAATAATGTTATAAGGCAAGAACGACTTACTTAAGAACAAGTTACTTACTCGTGTTTTTAAACGGTTCAAGATTTTAAAATTAAATCAGATTTTTATAAAATCACCATATGAAATGAATCAACAACAAGGTATCTGGGACCCTGGTGATTTCCATTGCTAGTATTTAATATGACCATCTTAAGGAAATTCTATAATCAAGTGATGAAATGACAAATTTCTAGGTATGCTGTTATGGAAAAATAATCAGCAACAGGGTGTTATGCAGACTGACAGGAGTACGATTGTTGTTTACACCACAATGGGGATTATTTTGCAATAACATGTGATTTATACTTCTTATACCACAACGATTCATCAGCAAGCCCATTTTACTCATTAATGGGTCAACACTTATTCTCCCATAGCACATATACAATGAATTTCCCACTGTTGATATAACAATCAAAATGTTAAATTAGCATCATACAGTGTTTATATAGGTCCGGTTGGACATAATACTGGGAATTTCATAGCTAACCAAGACACTAGAAAGCTTCTGAATACTTGATTACAATGCACTGACACTGGAGATTCTTCCATAGAAGTTAAGTAAAAGAAACCTCATTCTGATCTTTCATTCTTTCTTTTCTTTGATAATCCATTTAATACAAGTCTTATACAAGAGTATGCAGAGGTTTGAGCTCTTCTTATAAGACTAAACTGCCCTAAATGTTTAGTCAGAACTAGTGTCATATGCCATTAAAAATGTATCAACACCTCCTGGCCAATCAGATTCAAGAATTGATAAGCACTGTGGTAAAATGTTAACTCCAACATCAAGGACTTCATTGTATCTTGTTTTTGGCTTTTATAGCTTGATACATAAGAAAACGATTAGTTTAATCCCTAACGTTTCAGTCCGGACCCTGTTGTTCATTTATTTCCCTGTTGTTTTTTTTCCCCTCTGAGTTGTCTTCGCCCTAAAAGGTTGCACCGTCCAAGTTTCTATGTAGGCAAACCATGAAAAACAGTATCGAATCCATGAATCATTAGATGAGTCAGTTCCAGAAGTCGCCATAAACCTCAGAGTTCTTGGCCGCAGCTGAAAGCAGGAAATCCAGGCTTCAATAACTTCCTTTCCCTGAGCAACCATCAACGGGAAGATGTACGTCTGTGCAACAAAGCCACTGGCTCACTTCATTTACTCAAACTGTTTATAATTTGTGGTCTGTATTCAAGCTCCGAGCATCCGGGGTTCGTTGGCACGACGTCCCCCCCCACAATAAATCCAGAGCAGACCTTTCAATGGTCGCCGCATTGTTATTGTGACCAGCCGAGTCCTAGAGCCCGGCTTGTGATTTGGGCGATGGAGGATCTCTCACAGTATTAGTATGCATAGAAACGGTCTAAAATCTCGCCACGGTGTGGCTGTAGCTTTAGTAAACACCAACACTCTGATTCAACACCACTTCAAAAGATTACGCGCGCACACACACACGTACACACACACACACACATGCAGAGCTTTGTCTGTTTATGTCTCTGGCAG
This sequence comes from Clarias macrocephalus, assembly GCA_011419295.1. Classification (NCBI taxonomy): domain Eukaryota; kingdom Metazoa; phylum Chordata; class Actinopteri; order Siluriformes; family Clariidae; genus Clarias; species Clarias macrocephalus. The sequence continues at coordinate 111,297 of JAAGKR010000789.1, forward strand.
CTCACTTATGGACAGTGTTCAAAAGTTCTGCAAGGGAAAGTAAAACTAGCTTTTTGTATAAGGACTTTAAGACAGTTTTAATGTTTTCATGAGAAGATTTTGTGGCGTATTATTTAGTTAGACATGTTACCAAGCATGCTAGCAAAACTGCCCACTGTTTTTTCTGTCTAGATGTTACAGTAAAGTTAATATTTGCTACCATCATTAATTCCTACTATCACCAAAATAATAGTTAGCTTAGCTCTCATTTTGTTGTTATTGGTTAAACAATATTGGATATAACCAGCTTTTATTTAATTTTCTATTTGTTTGCACATTATCTTATGCTTATGTTTAGCTTAGTCTTAGCTAAATTGCTATCAACATGGGATCCTACTTTAGAAAATACAATAGCTATTAGCATAATCCTAGCTCGACTGCTTGTACTTTTGATGAGTCACACTGTATTAATAATTATCATATGGTTAGCTAGCTTTCTAACCCCAATGGTTCCAGTTTTACACAATATTATAATTAATAATATTGTAATAATATACAATGATATAGATTAGTATACTAATGTATAATATAAATTAGTAATAAAACAGCTAGTGTCATTGACCAATATTTAGCACATTATCAAAGTTTGGCTATTTTGGTAGGTTGCTAGTGCTACTGGTTACTGGTTAACTAGCTTGCTAGTGTTGTTAATTAATATTTACCACTTTATGGAAATTGGGATATTGTAGGTAGCTTGCTAGTGATTCCATTTATTAGTTTACACAGTATAAACTTTAGCTTAATGTTCGTTAGCTTGCTAGTATCATTAATTACTATTTAACACTTTATAAAATTTATGGCATTTTGAGGTAACTTGCTGGCGCTACCAGTTACTGGTTTAGATATTATAATTGTTAGCTTAATTTTAGCTAGCTTGCTAGTAAAAATTAATTGCTATTAAACAGTTTATAAAAGTGCTTATTTTTGGTATCTTGTCATTTTTGCTAGTGTAAAATTTTTGCATTCTTGCTAGTGTCACTGATTAATATTTAGCACATTGTGAAAAGAAAAAAACCTTTTTAGGAGCCTGTTAGTGATACTGTTTGCTAGCGTACACAGTGTAATTGTTAGCTTAATTGCTAGAAATTTGAAACTTGCTAACACCTTTGTTTTCTGTTTTAGGCAGTATGTTACTTAGCTGAGTGTTACTGTAGATAGCTCATTAGTGTTTTAGATTGCTGCTTTATATAGTATCATTTTAATAGTTTACACAACATTTTAATTAGCCTTACTGTTAGCTAGCTTGTTGGTGATATTGATCATAAAGGTTAAGCTAATTTTAGGTACAACTGTTGGAGTAGTACCATCAACTATTAGTTTATATAATATGTTAGTTAGCCTAATGATATTGCTTTTTGGGTCGCTCAATATAGTAGTTAACTTGATTTTAGTTAGCTTGCCAATGAAATTGGTCACTTTAAATAATATATATAATATAATAACTAGACTGATTGTTGGTTTAAATATTACATTAGTTAAAGCTAGCAACCTTGATATATTGTTAATATTATTTGCAATATATAGTTAGTGTTAGTTAGATGATGCCTGATGCTTGATGATGCCATTGGTGACTGGTTTACACTGTGGAATAGTTAGCCTTGCCTTAACTAGCAGCATTGTTTAGTGGTTTGCTTAGTTTTAGGAAATAGGCATTTAGACCAAATCATAGTGTATTTTGAATGTTTAGCTTCATTTGTATACAAGAGGACTTTTATTATTGTGTTTTTTAAATAGCCTTTTATAGAGCAAAATACTATTTTTTATTTATTTATTGTGTTTTAAGTTTTAATATGGTTTGTCTTTTGTGTCTTTTCTAAAATACAAAATGTTAAAGTGTATCGAAACATATCGAGGACATTTTTCAGTGTTTTTACAAAACATACTTTTTCTGTACTATTAAGCTAATCGCACCTGACCAGACGTTAGATGTCACTATGATGTTTCAGTGTATCCCACTCCCACCACTGTTGCAGGATCCTCTAAACACAGGTCCATCACCATGTGACGTTTATGCCACGAGTCCTCCGGTGGGAAGAAGTGGTAAATAGACTGAGGAACTTTATTGAGGCGGGGGGATTGGAGGGATATTGGAGGGATATCGTTCTTGGTCTTACTTTCATAAATGTCCAAAGATCTCTTATCTCCTCTCATGCTTATTTACAGCTTTAATTTCCTGTGCCTTATAAGCGCCGCCTCGTCCATCCCGATGTGCCGTAACACGTCTGCGTAACACGAAAGCAATGCTGGAATGTCGCCTATTTCTGGAATGTTCATCATTAAAAACACGGTAAACCTGTTGGTTAATTCTGACTGCAGTTACACTAATTACAGCTAATCACCTGGTGTAAGTTTCAGCCCAGCCATCCCATGTCATCGTTTTAGTTATCTTGATTGCTGCATGCCACAAAAGAAGACCCTTTCCGAGTAGCGGATCGAGCTCCAGCATCCGCTCCAGCCCGTGAGCTGTAAATAGAGAGCGTCCCTGCGGCCCCGTGTGCAGCGGCGGTGTAATGGGCTGAACAGTGCGGCTGATTGTTGCACGTCGCAGGCAGGTGGAGAAAGCTGTTTTGACAGGCCCTGTAAATCAATCCAGCATCTCAGCCAACAGAAATTGATCCCAGAGTGGCCCGTAGTAGCAGCGGGGATTGGGTCTGAGGCTTGAGCTGGATGGCATCAGACGGATTCACTGCGTCCAGCTCTGTGGGTTTAAAGAGGTATGAAATAAACACTCCGGTGCTGCCAGGAGGAGGAGAAGCCCTGGCTGTCCACTCCACTGGACATTTGTTTTCTGATTTGAGCTTTACCAAGAGCACTGAGCTGTGTACAAAGCCAGGAGGAACATTCTTATCGATCAGTTGTAGGGTTTCAAGCTGAAAGTGGAAAAACTTTTATTGTGATTAATGGATCACCTTCACATGTCATTTTCATAGTAATGCTCATTTAAATATATGGCTGCTTTTAAAATTACTCTGGGTTAGAGCTTAGATTTGGGTTGGAAAGTGTGTATCACATGTGAAAACCCCCTAAATTTATTCTAGGCAAGTTATTACTCAGCCTGCTTTTTTTGTGCGTTAGTTGAATCGCACATGCATTATACTCTCACACCCTGCAGCGTTTGATCTTTTCTGGCATCAGAGTCAGCTAGTGCTGCACAATTAATCGCACATCGTGATATGGACCTGCAGAATTCTTTACTCGCAAAAGGCTGCAATATATGATAGGAAATTTGCCAAGCATCCTCTTAATGAGATCATTTGTGCTATTATTTGTTGTTAGCCAAGACAAATATATTTGAATAAACACTGTACATTTAATAGTCACATACCACATTTTAAATCACAATCTGTATCAAAATGTGGCAATGTGTGTGTGTGTGTGTGTGTTTTTTTTTTAAATCAAATCATGCTAGCCTAGAATTGTATTTATGTATCATTCATTATTTTTTTGCTTGTTTTCCAGATTTCTGATTTTATGCACAAAAAATGAAAAAGCAGAAAAGCTCATCTCCATTTTTTTTTCATCGGACACAAGTGGCGTGACATGAGAGTCTTTACTAGTGCCGTATAACAGTAATTTTTTTAATTTTCCCTGAAGAGCTGGAGCGCTATTTAAGAAAGTCAAACGTGCATCTCTTTGATGAAATACGGTTTAACAGCTGCTCTTTCCGAAGTAGCTTTCAGGGGCGGGGCTTAAGAAAAGAATAGCGGTAATGGAGAAAATTGCAATCAGTGCATCTTTACTATAAATTAATAATCTTTATTCAACGAATAAGGCTAAATTAATAAAAAGGTTTATGGGTTCACTTTTTTTGCACCTTTTTGCCATCTTTATTTTTTTTAGCAAATATTAAATCTGGTTTTAAAAAGAGTAGCTAGTAAAGTAAATCATATATACTCCTAAACTGCTTAAGTAATTAAAGTGATTCATTTTACATTTTGTTTATGATTAATTGTTGTTTTAATTGAAGGGATGTTTTTTATTAGAATGATATCAGTCATGCACTGTAACTTTCATTATCATCTTGTACTTTACATTCTTCTCATTGTTGATGTGCTTTAATAATGACACTCAGCATGTGGCATCTCAGATATTTACATCTCACTAACTGTACATAACCTGTTACTACTTATGCTAAACCTGACGACTCGAGGACAGTTTGAACGTTACGGCGGTAATTAACTAGCCACAGTGGTACATTTCTAAAATTATGCTGTGTGCCTTGCATTTTGGTAATTACCAGGTAATTGCAGTTCTTCTCTTTGGGACCTTAACTACTATGGGTCATTACGGAGTTGGAGAAAGCCATTCGCGGAATGATCACTGCACCTTTCCGAGATAATCACACAAAAGGAGTCGACACAGAAAATTACATTTTCGGACCTCTCCTCTTTTATTTCATTACCCGGGCCTTGTGCGACGGCTGAAATTGGGTCTCTTAATTTAAGGAGCTGCATTCCAGCCCGGCCTCGACCGTAGCGCTTCTTGTAATCCGCTGATAAGTGTCATCTCCCATAATGCCGTGTCACAGCCACGGCTCGTCTCTCGCTGAGGCATTCACTTGTTGCCCACACCCGCCCCCCTCCTCTTTATTGCGCTAATAAGACTATTTCCATGGAGCCCGAGTCAGCCGGAGAGGAGCGTGCAATTATCTCTTGAGGTTGCGACAGTTTCCACAGGTGGCGTTCCTGCCACATAGAAGCTGTGATCATTAGTGTTCGAACAGACCCTTTGCTTTTTGACAAGCTCGTGACCAAAGGCAAAGACGAGCTCGGGTCAGCAGGAGAGCCACTTACTGCGTGCTTTTGAATGGTGTTACTACGCTGTTGCCCGAGGCGCCCGAGTCCATGTTCAAACTCGAGGCATGAAGAGGTGCATTGTGAAGGCTGTGTGATTCTGAGATCTTATAATTGGGGAGGCTGCGTCGTTTGGTGCACACCAACAGCCCTGTTGTCATCCATTCTGTTTCCTATTCCGAATTAAAGATTAGCACACGGTGCCAAGATTGAGAACGCTTGAAAGAGCATGTTTACGTATGCTATTCTCATTAGCCCGCGTCTAATCCCTAAAATATCATGTATACCAGAAGTCGAAAGAGCTAGCTAGCTTCAACTAGTCCGGCGCTCTGTGTTAGTTTGATTATGAAAGGTGGCGCAGGTTTACCTCTGATCATGACAATGCTCTGACACCGGAGACTCCTTCCAAAAAAAATGCAAACCAAAACTTGCGCTGGTTGTTCTAAAGAGACGCGAACATAATAAAGCGAACACTAGGGCTGCTCGCTTATAGAAAAATTCACCTGACCAATCAGAAACGAGACTGCGGCTTACCACTATATATTGCGGAACCTATTTACAGGATTTATCTCCCTAAAAGTGCCATTTATCCCGTTTCAGAATCCATCACTGTCGTTCGGCTCCTGCGCTCTTCAGCCAGCTTTTGTGCGACGCTTTGTGTTTAAATGATGAGATGGATATAATGATGCCATACAGACATATGCCTTAAATGAATGAGCAAGTAAATAGGGCTCTTTTTTTCCCACAGGGCAGACTTTTTGATATGATTCTAATGAATGCACCGCAGCGCACGGCCGTCCACTCCAGCGCTCTAAAGGACCTGCGTACCTAAGAGCAAAGCAGACGCCAGTACACAAAAGAGACGCACTAGCAGAAATATTCCATTCAAATGCAAACAGCCTCTCAAAAGAGGAGCCTTTCAAAGGACGCATTAATTGAGTTTTCTATCATATTGTGAATTATCATATCGAGTACAGCGAGCTTTACTCAGCACCGTCATGGTTCTGATCTTTAACCACGTGCTTTGTTTAAAGAGAAGTATTCAAGTTCGGTGCTTCATGTTCTACAGGAGAGCATAGTCACATGCTTCTCATTTCCAGCGCTGCATGGTGAAGACGTTGGTCTTCACTTTCCACCAGACTGACCGTAAGCTGCAGGGAGTTTTTTTTATTTTATTATTTTTTTTATGCTCTGCTTGATCTTGTCCAGATTGAGTCTTGAATATTGGTCAATTTCTTTTCCCTTAAGAGTTTTCTGTGGCGGTCTTTGTTCTTGCTTGCACGCTAGGTTTCCATCCAAATGGTTGGCTAATTTAAAGCAAGCAAACCGAAAACGTTTGCCAATTGCCATGTTTCCACCGGTTACGCTCTATAAACTCTCGGAAGGAGAGAAATTATGAGGAACATGCAATCAGGGGACACCCAGGCAAAGTGTCATGAAGAGACTGAACACCCAGAACGCCAAGAATAAAAACAAGTAATACTTTTTCTAAACTATTTTTTTTATGAATATATGAGAGGCGTTCAAGTTAAACCGGGACTTTTGATTGTGCAGAATAACAGAAGACAGTTAGCTTAAAACTCCCTTTTTTCTCTATATAATCCCCTGTTACACTGACGCACTTATCCCAGCATTTCACTAGTGCTTGAATACAATCAAGGTAGAAAGTCTTCTCAGTACGCAAGAGCCATGATCAGGCTGCCTGGTTTACGTTTGAAACCCTGGCCTCCCAGGAACATCTCGAATGGCCCAGACATGTGGAAATAGCTTGGAGAGAGGTCGGGACTGTATGAAGGATGTTGCAGGTGGTGAAAGATTGTGCGTACAGTTCCCACAGACATGCATTTCTTTCACAAGTTGGCGACAGATTATTCGTTGATTTTCACAGATCAGGCATTCCACTCACGGGAACGACAGCCTTTTAGCCTTCTTTAAAACGTTTTCACCATTCAAATGTTTTATTGCGGCTAAGAGTCTCATTATTGTACTTCGGTTACTGCTTCTGTAAATGTCATTCGTTTTCCCAGCCTTCATCCACAAGTCCCGGTTTGACTTGAACACCCCTTGTATTGTCCTTTTGTGTTTGTTTTTGTGTTACTGACATTCCTTCATGATTGCAAAAAATCTTCAGCAGTATAATGAAAATATCCCTTCTTTTTCCTGCTCCATTTTCTTCTTCATTCTGCCTGAACCCCTCACTCATGTTGCTTCTAGTTTCTAGGGTTTAAAAGAGAACAGTGTTCTAGCTGTATATTGCTTCTAAAGCTAACTAGTTAAGATAGGGACTTAACATGGAACTTGGACTACAAGGCGGGGTTGAAAATTCAAACCCCCAACCCCATTATGCCGCCTAATCCATGGTTATCCATAAATGGAAACTAATTTCTGTTTGGTTGGGAACAACACTAGCACTACAGGATTGTAGAAACTGAGGATACATTCGTGTTGCTGGCTCTGAATTGGTGCTTAACTTTGTCATACCTAATTTGCATAGGATTAAGTTTAAACGGCGCTCATCACGCTGTTGTACGAGTGAGAGTGTGCAAACTTTTGCACTCGACTGCATGTGTGCACTCAGATTTGCGAAGTGCTTTAAAACCTCATGTACCTTTTTTCCCCCCTCCAAAATATTAGATTCTCCCCAAACAGACATTACGTGGGACCATGTGAAGTGTAGATATGCGGCAGCTGCATTCCTTGTACATAAAAGTGAAAAGAAAATGGAAATCCCGTTTCTGTCTCTTGTTTTGGTCGGACTCATCAGCGTCTTATCAGCCGAGCAGAACCGATAGCAGAAACACCGTCACAGACTCATAGCCAGTTAAGCTCTGCTTGGCTTTTTAAAATTTTTTTATTTTTTTTTAAGCATTCAAATCCCCAGTCCTGGAACTGTTGGCGTGTGTGTGTGTGTGTGTGTGTGTGTGTGTGTGTGTGTGTGTGTGTGTGCGCGCATAGCAGTGAGTTGTGAAAGAGGCGTGTTGGGGCACATCCTGGCCACAGCATGCACAGAACATTATCAGAGAGGGAGTTAGCCTCGGGAGAAGCCAAGCACCTCCAACACACACACACACACACACACACACACACACACACACACACACACACACACTCACACACGCATGCACGTCAGAGTGCTCTGAAGGTGGAGTTCTTCTAAGCATGTGGTTAGTTATCTGGCATCTGTGATTTACCAAGAAAGGGATAATTAAAAGCAGTAAACCATTTAACCCTTTATCAACTCGAATGATCGAAACCAGTCCTTCATCTATATGTATAAAAATGTAAGTCTACACTCACTGGCCACTTTATTAGGCACACCTATAGGTGCAATCATTCAGTCACGCAGGTGCACACGCACAGCGCACAAATCCAACATCTTCAGTAAATGTTTACGTCTCGGAATGAGAAACAATCTGATCGCGACGACGGACAGTCGAGTATTTCAGAAACCGCTGATCTCCCGAGTCTCCAGGCTCAAAAACCCGAAACCACTTTCCCACACTGGTACGAGCTCACAGGACGGTTGGAGTTCCCCAAACAACCACTGTTTGTGCAACCGTAGTGAGCAGAAAAGCATCTCCAAAAACTTTCAACCTTCACAGCTGAAGACTGGAAAAATGTCACCTGGAACGTGACCCGGGTTAACGCTGCCCTTTATAAAAAATTAAAAAAAATCAGGAACAGTGTGTTGGAGTGCAGGTTCCCCCGGGCATGGTGCCTAGGAGAGGTGTGTGGGAAGCATTAATACAGTTTACAGTACACAGCACACACACACACACACACACACACACACACACACACACACACACACACACACACACACACACACACACACACCTACCTCACGGAACAGAACAAAGCCTGTGATAAAACCCTTTTCAGTGTAACATAGTGCGTCACTTTTGAGTGATGGTGGTTAAGGCTTGTTTTCCAGGAATACATTTCGCTTCATTAATCGTGTTTAAATGTCGGCAGCAAATTGCATTTAATCTGAAAGGAGATATTTTCTGTCTTTTATTTATATATTTATACATCAAGCAGGATAAAGCAGTTTATCCGGACTCTGCACAGCTATGTAATATTATTGCATTATTATAATATTTTTTATTTTACACTAATTGCAAATCTTAGGGTCTCATTCCTGGTCTGCGTGTTTGTGTGTTGAGTTCAAATTATGGTATTAAGCAAAGGAGGTGAATTCAGGCAGAACGTGCAGAACACGTCGACCGTAGAGGAGGCATACACGGACAAGTTACTTCTCTTTTAGATTAAGTAACCACATTTTCCACACGTTCATACGTACGGAAAAAAATCGCAGGGAGCGGTGATTAAAGGGAGCAATCGTGGAAAAGATATTTTACAGGATTTTGGACGGGTTTTCTGTTTTCCATTCTAATCAGCGTCTCCGCGTTACGGCAGTTTGATCGGTTGTGATGATCGGATTGAAGTAGGGAAGGAAAAAACACTTTAAAGAAGCCGGATTCAACTCCGCCAACACTGATTATGTTTGCATGTCGTTGTGCTCTGATGATCTGAGATCTACTGAGCATCTTAACACACATAGGAGCTGAACAAAAATACAAAAGGGACAGAAAGAGAAAAGAAAATAAACAGCCTTTTTTTCTGTACAGGCACGTGACTACCGTGGCATCAGTTACGACAAAGGACGGCAGGAATAACCTAACCGACGTTTGGCTGCTATGGATTTTCATTGTTGGTTACGTTCAAGGTGTATTTCGGAGCCGACAGGATTACCGGATGCTTTGTAGCACAGATGAAAGAATAGCGTAGCAATTGATAGCTTCTGTTCTGCTGATCATTTTCATTCATTCATTACGTTGTTGTGGTTGATTTCATAACTTGTTCAAAAGAGAAACAAGCATGTGAAAAACATGATAAGGATATTAATTAGCAGAAGTTTGATTTGTTATCATTACGTGATGCGTATAAATATTTGATTCCTCCTGGTTTTGGTGGCTTTTGCATTAGTATTCAGAGCTGAAAAATGAGACAATGCTATGGAATATGCTGCTCTTTACACCTCAAATCCATTGTCCAGGTACCGTTAACTTATACTGACGTTTCAAGCTTTGCAAGTAATAGCTAACAACGAAGTGGTCCAGGGTAATGGGGGGTTAAAAGGAAAACTAGTGCGCTGTGTCTACATGTGTCTAAGTGTGCATTCCCATGTCCCGCACACAGAGTAGTGCCCTTGTTCAGGGCTTAGAGCGGGATTTGTGAATTGTTTTAGAAAATCGTTAGTGTTGTTCAGAGGCAATGCAGAACGACTTGGGAGAGATTACTGAGGAGACAAAGGAGACAAAGTGTTGTTTAAGACGTTAGACGTAACATTATCAGATGTGTGTTCTTGCTGAAAGTGCCTCTGTGACTGAGTTTTGTTGGTGGGATCTGATAAGGTGATATCCCTTTTGGCGGACAGGTGGAGGACGTGCTGAAAAGGTCTATATCCGGTTCTCTCAGGTTTGTTCATTTGATTGTAAATATATATATACAGTACAGACCAAAAGTTTGGACACACCTTCTCATTCAAAGAGGTTGAATTTGTATTATGGCAAGAAAAAAGCAGCCAAGTGAAGAAAAAAAACGAGTGGCCATCATTACTTTAAGAAATGAAGGTCAGTCAGTCCGAAAAATTGGGAAAACTTTGAACGTGTCCCCAAGTGCAGTCACGAAAACCATCAAGCGCTATAAAGAAACAGGCTCACACGCGGACCGGCCCAGGAAAGGAAGACCAAGAGTCGCCTCTGCTGCGGAGGATAAGTTCATCCGAGTCACCAGCCTCAGAAATCGCAGGTTAACAGCAGCTCAGATCAGAGAGCAGGTCAATGCCACACAGAGTTCTAGCAGCAGACACGTCTCTAGAACAACTGTTAAGAGGAGACTGTGTGAATCAGGCCTTCATGGTAGAAGATCTGCTAGGAAACCACTGCTAAGGACAGGCAACAAGCAGAAGAGACGCGTTTGGGCTAAAGAACACAATAAAGAATAAAGAGAACGTGTGTCCAAACTTTTGGTCTGTACTGTGTGTGTGTATTATTTTTTTTTATGATTTAAAAAGAAATATTGCAAATGTATTAGCAAGCTGATGTGGGGTTACGAAATCCCACCTTTATGCATTATGATTGCTGACAAGAATATGTTCTTGTCTGTGATTGCTTAGAGTCCAGGAAGTCGTGACATAAAAAGTTTAGCACAATATTGTCCGTCTAAACCACAGATCATTAAAACATTCGCCATCTGTCTTCGGCAAATACCACCCATATTCTCGTGTGTTTCTCCTCTCATCTCTGATTGGTTAGATCCTCAGTGCTTGTGAAATGTACGCCAATCCTAGAGCACGAAGGCGGGACTTGATTAAACATGTTTGTTTCTTTTTTTGTACAGTTTAGCACCATTTAACTATCGTCATGCAATGCATATTTATTAATAAGTAAATCTCATGGTTAGTGTAGGTCTGAATTTTTTGTGCTTTTTAAGTAAGGTTGTAGCTCAACATAAGGATTATTTTCCTACCGCAACAGCTTGTATAGTGGTGAAGAATGACATGGAAGTCTACATATTTTTCCCCTGCCATGTCCCTTAGGGTCTACATAAAGATTTGCCGGAGTTTCTCTTTGGTCATTCTACATATTTTTCCCCTGCCATGTCCCTTAGGGTCTACATAAAGATTTGCCGGAGTTTCTCTTTGGTAACATTCCA
>JAAGKR010000789.1:122868-163491 GCA_011419295.1 Clarias macrocephalus
CCCCCCCCCCCCCCCCCCCACCCCCCGGAAGTTCATTTCCATTCCCGAAGAATGAGAACGAGCGACATGGGATGTTTTTCATTATTTATTTATTTATTCATTTATCTGTTGACAGATAATAAAATAAGTAATAACAGGAATTATAATAGCTGTAAACAGGTAATCATGTGTCGTTGTTTACGAAATAAAAAATGCAGTAATTACTCAGGTGGAGCAGCGGTCTGGGTGAATTTGTTGTCGGTAAACTTTGTTTTTGCAAACGGAATTGCTGGAACGCATCGGAAGGAATGTTAGGACGAGTCTGTCCTCATGGTACCTTCTTCGTGGAATGCTGCGGATATTTTAAGGTGTCTGCGATAATGACGAGATAAACATCGTGATCTGGCATGTAGCCGGTAATTGCCGCATACTTGGTGCATTTCCATCCGTATATAAAATAAATAAATAAATAAATAAAGCTGCAACAACACATCACACGGCTCCGTCAGTCTGAAATCGTATTCGCCAGACGAGTCGATGAATTAGACCTACAGGATTGTCATCTCGCTTGTCCCTGGAAGGATATCGGTGTCGCCTGTTTGTCTGACACTCGGGAGCGGAGAGTAAACACAGTATATTGTTCCACCCATCTGTCATCAACGCTTAGACAAGCGGAATGGAGCTTGGCTTTATCTGGAGCCATATTGAACAAATCACAAGTCTTTCACATTAGATATTCGGTCCAGATTCCGTTCGTCTGGTCAGTAATTATAACATTCCTGTGTCTGTCTGTTAATCTGAAACAAAACAGACGCATCGGGATGACTCTTAACGATTATTTCATTGAAATAAATAGCCCCTGTACCGGGACAGCACAGGCCCTCAAAGCGAGTAATGGTTTCTTCTCACAAAACAGACAAGTGGATCCGGTAAACGTGTACCTTGAGGTCGCCTCTATTTAGAGCGGACGTGTGAGAGTTCACAGCTTTGTGCTGAATAGTTCAGGATTCAGTCATAATTAGATATAGGATCTGCACTTAAAGGCGATCTAAGGTCAGACAACCCGAATGCACTTTCACACCCATCTGTTTTTTTTTTTTCTTCTTAAATCCGAGTTTGAATCGAATCACTGTGCGATTAAATCCGTTATGCAACGTAATTGATATTTTGCAACGGAATCGATCCGATTTATTGAATCAACGGGTCAGGTTTTGATCCAGGATTGATTCACACTTTCAAAATTATTTAGGTAGACCTACTAGGGCTATACGATTTGATAAAAAAAAAAAAAATCACACCACAGTTATTTTTACACTTTATCACATTCTGATGTATTTATTTGGCCTAAGAACAAGTGATGGAATAAATGATCTCATTAAGAGCATGTTTGTCAGTATTTATCTCTACATTAATTCCTGACTACACCTGTACTAAAACGCAGGCTTTGGTGATGGGATAATTCTACTGGTCACGGTTTCACCACTTTGAACTAACTCACAAATGTCTTAAAAATATACCTCAGTTTTTGCAAAAACTACAAATCGCTTTACAGAACCTGCACAGTATTTTTGGTTTACATTAAGATTAAGGCTAGTTCTTGTTTTGAGTTTATAAGATGTTGGTACTTTATCGCCACTTACTGGACTGGAGTGCGGAGCAGAAAAAAATCCCGCTTTGTACAAGATTTGACATTCACACATCAACAACTCAGGTTACACAGCATTTTAGAAACATTTATAAGATGCTTTTAGTAGTTTAAATGTTTAGAAATCTGTAAGAAATATAGCTGCTTGAGACAAATCAGATAGTAAACGTTAGTGCTAAGTTACTAAGTATGCATGGAAATCACAGCAAGCCTTATTAAGCATTTATCACTAACAGTTTGTTTTTGTTTATTTGTTTTTTACTCAGAACATGTCATAGTTCTGCTGTACTACAGCTCTGTCCTTTCCTCCCTTTGCATCTGTATAGCAGCTCTTGGCTATAAAAAGAACGTTGCAACCCAAACTATATTTGTTACACCTAGATTCTGTCTTACGGGAATCAAAGCTCCTGGGGAGCGGATTCGGTCCGATACTTTCGGGCCACTTGTTCTGGTCCACATCCTAGCGTGATACTCATCTGCCTAAACTGATCACACCACCCTAAAACCTAACCAAGCTTTGCTTCCGACATCACGCGCATACATAAAAGCACACCCAGTTGCATTTTGTCCCAGGGTGTATGTGTTTAAAAACAATTGAAATAGTAATTGTTTCCTACATCCTCGATGCTCCGAGTAGCTCTGTAATCCAGAGGAAAGGAAAATATGAAACAGCAGCCCATATTAGATCAGGCCTAAATCATGCTCAGGTTTTATGCATGATAACGTAATACAATCATGAAGAGCACTTGAACGCGGAAGAAAGTTCCCGAGGGCCACGTTGCGTATGAGATTGTGGCAGAGGTAAATCGGTTAAGATGATTTATCGAGGCGTAAATGACCACAGAGGGACTAAAGCCATGTCCCATAATTAGGCTGTTTTTAGACTATTGATTTCTGCCCGGAATGTTCTTTAACGCTTGTTCCTGGTGATTGATGTGGCCTTAAAGCCTTCTCTAAGAATGGCGTGAAAAGCCTGGAGTCAATGCTGAACCTATATATCAAAATCACTTGCCTAGTGCCTTGTAGAAAGAAAGCATTTTGTAATTTTCTGTCTCGTGCGTATCGTATATTGCTTGTCTATTGTAATAATATGCCATGCTGAATACTACTGACTTGTGAATAGATGTGTTACATGAGCCCAAAAGCGAATACATCACAAAGCAGTATTTTTTTTTTTTTAAGTGATCAAAATATTCTATACTTTTCTTCTCCCTGTAATGGCTTCGACTTGCGAGTCATAAGAGCTGTTCATTCCGCAGACAAATGATCAGTCTGCATAAAAATCAGCTGGGTTCAGTCTTCACACTAACATTTTTGTCATGAAGATGTTTACTTGGTGTGGGATGGGGTGTGGTTTGGGTAGGATGGGGGTGGGAGTGTGGAATACATAATAAACCCTCAAACTCCCATGACCTGTTTGCTTGTCCAGGCTTGCATTCCTCATTCTCGAAACTGCATTTCTCCTTGTTTTTTGTTTTGTTTTCTGCCTTATTAATTTCACTGTAGCTGCTGAATAATTCATGGTAGTTCCTGACTAACAAGCTTTAAGTCGAATAACTAAATAATAAGCTGGGACTGAGGAAAGTGCACATCTGTCAGTTAAAATGAATTGCAAATATTTAAATATTAAAATTAATAAGAATATGTAAAGAATAAAAAACACAAAACTTTTAATATAAAAAAAGTATTTTTTGGAAATTATATAGAAAATATGTTGTTAAGTGGATTCAATTTAATATCATTTTCAATATCTAAATAGTTTTTTAATATTTACACATTATATATTTTTTTATATATAGTATTGATATAAACTTGTGATTTGAATTAAAGTACAAAATATAATTATGACACTTTCTGACCAATCAGATTGAAGAAATATTAATATTAATATGAGAAAATTACAGAAATTGATATAATATGCTAATGAAATGATTGTTCTGTACCTCGAGTCAGGTTTAGATGTGAAGTTGTTAAGGTTTAATAATATATACGCTGTGGTATTTGGTTCCTTATGTGACGTTGGAGGTAACCACCTGTGGAAGCGGGAAATCTGGGTCTCCTCATTCCTCTCTGAAGCATATAATATATAATACATAAAAAAAAAACCCTGACTGTAATGTCACAGTTGTCCTACAGGGAAAAGCTTAGCAGACGATACAGACAAGCCCAGACACTGCATTTTTGAAAGTAGGCCTCTCGAGTAAGATTTACCAAGCGTTGTTGTTACTTTTCCAAAATGGGACTATTTATGTGGAAGTAAACAGGTCTGTCCAGGGCAGGGTCTGGTCGGCATTGTTACACACGTTCGCAATATGATCGACCGTGCCCAGCGGCCACAACATGCTCGTCGCAGTGCTGGAAGTGATTATGAGTGTAGTTCATTATGCAGTCAGGGTGGGGGGAGTGTGAAGCAGGGCCAAAAAGAAAAGGCCTGAACCATTTAGTGGTCAGAACGGGATAGGCTTTCCCCCCTCTCATCAGTCTGTGAGTCAGTTCTGCAGCGTCAGCATTCAGCACACAAAAACGGAATTCAGGAAAAGCTCTCTCTCTCCACACTCTCTCTCTCTCACTCTCCGGGTTGCCCATCCTCCCCCTCGCTTTTTTCCCCCTCCCTCAACAGCTTGCTCCCTTCCCCCCCTTATGAACTGACATTCTAGAAGAAGCATATGCTGCTAGTCCCACAACAGCTTGTGTCGCCTGAACGGGAGCAAGCCGAGGGAGGAAAGGCTCGTCTGGAGGATGGGATGGGGGCGGGGGCCGGACGGGACCGCGACAACATCCAAAAGTCCTCACGTTTTTGACACATTTGGCTTCTCGGTGGTTTGTGTGCCTGTATAAACTATAAAATCTTCAGCATGCAAATGAACTCACTTTGGCAAGTCGCATAAGTGATAGCGTTCTTCGACTTTGGCACTGTGCTTAAGCCTGTCAGAAGGCCCTGCCTTCAACCAAATCCGAACAAGAAAACCAGGTTCTGCTTGGCTAGATTGAGATTTTAGCTAAAGAAAAAAGATTTCCCTCAATATTGCTTTGGATGTTTTTGCGAGCAGCCGTGTTGCGCTTCACACAAGCGGCGGACATGATTTCCGTCCAGATTTAAGGGGCGGTTTGAGGGGACGGACAGCTGGGCTGAAATTGGCTCGTCTGTAAAGGCCTTTTAGAGAAGAAAGTCCGCTGCTTTACAGGAGATGCCAGGTGGTTTTGGCCGAGTGTTTTAAAGTTATATGTCTGCTGCCTCCTCGTTCGACCGAGCTCATTTCTCAAGGCAATTGTATCCTTCTAGAAGTCCAGTGACAGTACATCTGAGGAAAATCGCAATGTGATCTTAGTATCTGGGGAAATTTGGAAGCTGTTTTTGCTGGGTTTGCTATATGGGGCAGTTAATATAAAACATTTACATTCTTGGGCATAGCAAAATAGCAGTTTTGCTGAAGTATTGTTTTTTTGTGCCGTGCTTGATTGTATATGTATGTTGGTTTTATATTGTTGGATTAAAGGAAGCATTTTTAGCGATGTGTCGCAATTCGCAGAATAGCTTAGTGATCTCAAGCTTGCCCTGGAGTCCTGACGTGTTAGAGTAGGTAGGGATTAGCCAGCGCTAAGCATAGAACATGCTATACTATGATTCTATTTGTTATGTATGTAAAGTTATACAGTATATATTTATTTATTATACCTATATAAATACATTGGAGTCATTACACAAGATGGTTTCTAGGATGCTGTGGCCACACTGTCCATTTACTTGCAAGTGCTTCCCTTAAAAACTCCTGCTCCCAAATGGGACATTGTTTGACTGAGGGGTGCAAGAGCTGGCAAAAATGCTGCCTACAAAAATAGGCTTTTCACAAATAAGACAATGGGGGTAACGGTGGTATTTTCAAGTGTCACAGTTGAACGGTTTCCTGTCCTGAAGGGCCAGGTGCTTTTCCTACTGAGACACCTGGTCCAACTCAATTGAGAATCCTTCATCTACAATTATTCATCTCGTACTACTATTACGTGAATATTATGAATGTTGAATTTCGCTGTTTATAGCACAAGAAGACAGATGGCTTTGTGATTTGCAGTTTTTTGGGTAACATGACAAGCTGTGCTTTTTTTTTGGCTTATTAACTTCATGAAAGAGAGAAAAAAATGCTGGTAAGGAGAAAATATTTATAATTGTTAAACCTACTTTTATTGTAAGACAAAACAATTGACAAACTGCTGTGGCGTAAAAGTCGACACATCAAACGGACCTTCTGTCACTGGTCTATGTGTAAGGATTGCACACAGCGATCTCTGACCAGCATTTTGGTTTTTGTTTTCCATCAGGTCTCACCCTAGTGTGCTCCAGGCTTCGGCTTGGAGGTCCCGACCGCCAGAATGGATCCCAGCAGCTGGAGCGGCAGTGAAAGTCCTGCCGAGGACATGGAGAGGATGAGCGACTCTGCCGAGAAGCCCATGGACAATGACGCTGAGGGTGTATGGAGTCCTGACATCGAGCAGAGCTTCCAGGAGGCGCTTGCTATATACCCACCTTGTGGCCGTCGCAAGATCATCCTCTCTGATGAAGGCAAGATGTATGGTAAGACGTCGGATTCCGTTTGTAAATGCAAAACGTGTACAAGTTTACTAAAGGAGGTATTGGGCAGCATACCGGTCGCCTCGGACCTCCAGGGTTGGGGGTTTAAATCCCACCACCGGTTTGCATGGTCTTCCAGCACTTGGTGGGTTTCCTTTGGCTACTTCTGTTTTTTTTAAAAACATTCAGAGAATTTCTTATGATTGTGTGTTCTTGTGCCCTAAGATGGATTGGCACCCCATCCAGAGTGTGGTGAGCCCCAGAATTGGCTCTAAGCAACCATTACTCCAAGCTATCCACCACTGGCTAGTTTTAAAATGACTTAACTTTCAAATGACAGTTTCAACCCAAGATGATGATGATGCTGCAGTCAATAGCTAATCAACGAATCCACACTAGAGATCTCACAGCCCACCGGACAGGTCCTTTGAAATTTTCGAAATTAAATTAGTCCAGTGGAGTTGATGTGACATGGACCCACCAGGTGACCTCCACACTGCTGTGTTCATGATTAATCCAGGAGCAGCGGTTAGGCTATGAGGAGGGAACAATAAGTGGACGATGACTATGAGAATAATTCAGTCAATGAAGTACTGCTAGCCGATCTGCCCCCTAAAGACCTCGGCGTAGGACAGAAGAATCTCAGGATGAGTGGTGGACTGGTAAGAGGTTCGACTTAGACTAAAAAAAAAAAAATGAACAATCAGAAAAGCTTGGTTTAAATAGAGCTCAGACGTGATTTGTTAAATGGGTAATGTTCACAGCTATTGGAGGAAGAAAGAGACTAATCGTCAGTCAGTAAATGAATGTGTTAGTCCGTCTGGCCTCTGTGGACCCCAGCAGTAGTATTTATTTGCTAACTGTGGTGGAGAGCTCGGAGTCTATAAGTAAGGCAGCATGACCTATTAGTCAGGAGCAGATGGCACCATGGCTGCCACCAGCTGTGCCCCCCCATGCACACACAAACCCTCATCCACTCCCCAACCCCCTTTTTCCAAAAACCCTGGCTGGGTGATGTCATGGAAAGAGGGCATATTTTCTTGCGTAGTCTCTCGCTGCCTGTCAGTGTCAAGTGAAAGCCGAAGGCCCTCGGGGGGCCGTCCTTTGCAGCCGTCATGTGACCTCTCCGGCCAAATGAAATGTAATGTTTAGGAGTCACAGCGCTGGCTCTCAGCTGCCGCTACGAAGAGGTTTTCACTGCATACACTCATACATACACACACACTCGCACTGCAGCCCCTCCTCCTTCTCCTTGTACACCAGGAGAGCCAGAGAAACTCACTCACACTCTCTGCCTCTGCCTCGGATTAAAGCGTGACAAATGGCTTGGCCTGGCGAGTTTTAAATGATTAACGGCCAGTACAAGAGCCTACGGTGCTCACTGATTTAGAGAAAGCAAAAAATGTTTAACGTAAATAAACAGATGAATAAATGAATTTTGAAATATGACATTTCTGTTCCACACACTAGTAGACAGAAAGTATCTATATATTTTATAGACGAAATGTTATGGAGAATATCAGATAAAAACAAATATACAAAAATAACATCCAATAATATCATCTAATAAATCATTGTATAACCTATTGTCTAATTATAAAAATCATATGAACATGAAATAAATTAATTCCAATTATATTATATTTTAATTAATTAATTCTGCCTTATAGTTATTGTACAAGTAAGAAATTTCTGCGTATTATAAATATTTCAGAGACTTGGTTTCATTAAGAAATATTAACTGTAATAAATTAAGAAGTAATGAGCTCTTTAGTGTTGTTTTAAGTTGTCAAAGTGCTATTTTAAGTGCGTCTGTGTTTGTGAAGGTTGTGTGTCGGTCTCGATTCACTATGACCCGTTAGGCTGTGCAAGGATTGAGCAGAGGTCAGCTGTGCCAGATGTTCAGAGTGTCTGGTTGCAATGTGCACTCAACGGCCTTTTGCTTCCTCCCACCTTCCTCGTGATAGACGTTTAAACTGACCTGGAAACCGGCGAGGTGGTGTGAATAGGGAGTGAAGCAGTCATCTCATTTACACGGTGCATGCAGGGAAAAAGAGTGAGTGGTAAGTAGAGGTGTGAGTGTAGATATAGGGTTGGAGGGCGGGTCTGAAAACCAGAGTGTGGGCGTGTTTTCCCCCCTCTTTCCCGGCACTGTGCCATTCTTTCACAGCCGAAACTAGTTTGGCGGGAAAGACGGCGAGCTGAAGGCGGCAGATTGCGGCTCGGCGCTCTTTGTAGGGGCCGGGCTCGTCTTTCAGCCATGCAGCTGTCGCAGGGCTCCTAGTGCCAAAACCAGCGCACCGTGAACTGTGACCCATGCACTCGCTCAAGCATTAACAAGGGCCGTTACAACTGTCAAAACAAGCAGGGCCGTCTGTCAGCAGGGGGGCAGCAAATTAAAAAAACGGAATTTGTTAATATTTTGTGTGTGATAATGACAATATGAGTCGACACCTGTGTCGTGAATGTCTGTGTCATTTTTACAAATCAGAGCCGCTTCTTAAACTGTTGTGCTATCTGTTTAAAGAGCTTGTGGGTTTAGACTTTAATTCATAGATTTCTGCCTCATTCTCTAATATTGTAAAAATTCAATATTAAGTGTAGGATGCTTTTACAGCAAAATATAAAACGGGTCAGGGAACACCTGGCTAGTCTTCACAGAATCTTGGAAAGCTTCAGACTCTGCTTTCTAAAGTAAATGTATTTCGTTAACTTTTTCTGTTTTAAAATGTAGAAATTCTTTTTTTATATTTCATTTAAGTTAATTTAAAAAAATCTGATTATTTCTGTTGTTCTCAATCAACAGGTAGTCCTGATGCTATTGAGGCTAAGTGCTTCTGCAATCCAAACTTTGCTAGTTATCATGCTGACTCCTCTCAGGTAGCTAATTCTGCCAAAGATTGATTATGAAACGATTTTGTTGAACTATTTTTGTAGCTTGTGGCATTTGAGAAATCCTCATCCTCTTGTGAAGGATGTTGTGATATCCAGTAGTCTTCAGTCGTAGCGTTTGTGTGCTAAACTACTTGTAGCTTATTGTGAAATGATTAGCGTGTTTTACTAGCTCCTCTCAGGTAACTAGTCCTGTTAAAGATGGATTATAAAAAATGATGGTGGTAGTTTCTTTGACGTTTGGTTTAATGTGCTCACTAAGTAATCTCCATAGCTAAGGTTAGAGAATGTTGTGATATCCAGAAGCTCTCAGCTGAAGCGTTTGTGTGCTAGATTAATTTTAAGCTATCTATGAAGTGATTTATTATAACAGCAAATTATAGAAGTCAATATGCAGAATCTGGTAAAAATGGCTGTTGTTAAATGGATAACTGCTAATTTATGAAAATGGAAGACTTAAAAATGCTAAACATACACTTGGCTTGTATTGTGAAAGAAGTAAGCTAGTTAACTAGCCAGAGTAGCTACATTAACTAACAGAAATTATTGTAGAGGGTCTGTTAAATATCCAGACTAGCTATGCTAGCTAACAGAAGTGATTGTAGAGGATCTGGTAACTAGCTAGTCTAGGTAAGTTAGCTAACAGAAGTGATTGTAGAGGATCTGCTAACCAGCCAGTGTAACTATGCTAGCTAACAGAAGTTATTTTAGAGGATCTGCTAACTATATTATTATCTAACTATCTAATTATCGTTATAAAATGAATATTTATGTCTGCTTGCAATTTAAATATGGTTACCAATATTAAGAAAACATATTAAACAATGTATAGTTTATGTATAACATCAAAGGTGCTAGCTTGTTCTAGATTTTTTTTCTTCGCTGCCATATACTGTAGGTATAAGCACTTTTCTAATGACTGGTCTAGTACTTTTTCCAGCAACTACAATTAGATATAAATATGTATAAAAAAAAAAGAAGAAAAAAGAAAACAAGCCAGAGTTGTGTTATGTGTTGTAACGTCTGACTACCACGATCTTGTGACATTCAGTGTGTGATTTCTAGACTAAATTAGTCAAAGATGACACATTTCATGACTCCACACTCCTTCTCAATTGTTAGTTTCACTGTCGCTGTACAGTATCATTGCAGTCAGACCTGTAACAAAGACTATATCTTTTATAAACTTTACCGGAATTGAATTTCCAGTAATGCGACTTGCATTATTATTATAACCAGTTTGCCAGGAGTAAGAGAAATCGTACTTGTGATAAACAAATGCAGAGACTGTTGCACGTGCACACAGTAATTACACTTGATCTGATGCTCGAGGCAGCAGGTAGCGTTAGCTAGCTAAGCTAGACGTGCTTTAATTAAAATGCCTAAAGCTTAAACATGCCTAAAACATGTCAAACATGTCAAAACTAATGAAACATTTGCGGACACACAGGATGAAGTTAAAAACAGACGCATGCAATGTGTTCAAAAGCTTCCGGACATCAGCTGGCAGTTGTATTTTGCCAGATAAGACAAATATGGTCATATTTCTGCAAAAGAATATCTGAAATTTGAAGCTGGTTTGTAGCATACTAGTATACCAACTGCTTTTCTGTTATTGGTGTTAAAATGTTGTACTTGGGTTAGGTAGTATGTAAATTAGTTGTGTTTTGTATCTACTATGAATATGTTAAGTTTAAATGTATGTTTATTTTAAATATACTTTTCAACAAAAAGCTGTTCGTTAATGTCATCTAGTGAACATCAAGCATCAAGTGAACTACAGTTGTGTGAGCAGAAACCCTTAATGATGAGAGAGGATCCAATCAGAGGACACTGGTCAAACTGCTTCAAGCTGACAGGAAGTTAATAATAACTCTTGTGTAAAATTCAATATTTAAATGTAGGATGCTTTTACAGCAAAATATAAAAGGGATCAGGGAACTCCTGGCTAATCTTCACAGAAAAGCTTCAGACGCTGATTATTTTTCAGGTTAACCACTCATTACAGTAGTGAAAAAGCATCTTAGAATGCACATCAGGTAGAAACTTAATGGGCATCTACCCATTTGCCCTGTTTGGCTAAAAAAACATTTTATTTTTGTTGTTGTGGCTGCAATACCAGTAGGGTTGGGTACCGAAAGTATCAGTTCAGGCACCGTTTAGGCACCGGTACCATTTAAAAAGTATCAGTTTGGCACTGGTATTGTAAAAAAATCCAAATGGTACCCCACCCTAGTTCTAGAGGCACAACTCAGTGTTTCCCCATACACTGATTTATTTGTGGTGGCCCGTCACAGTACCAACACTGACCTCCACACCATAATTGTTTATCTTCTATTGTATAAAATGGGTAAAATCTATAATTAAATTGTGCACAGAGCATCGATTCGCTCAGCCCCTCTCTCACAGACAAACATACAGACGTGTCTGGGAGTAGCCCCGCCCCTCCAGACGCACACATCGGCTGTGCACCGCATTGAGCAAGAAAATATGGCAGTTCATTTATAAAGTGTTTCAGAACAACTTAAGAACAGTTGTTGAAAATTGAAACAGTTGAAAATAAAGATGGCAGAAGAGGAATCGCAGAGACCTGACTCTTCTAATAAGTTATTAGAAAGGCTTGTAAGGATAGCTAAGCTAATGTTCGATTACAGCTGGAATCTTGAGGTTAAAACTACGTGCAAAACAAACCTTATCTGTTAATAACTTTTAATCAGTTAAATTCCTAACAGCAATGAATCGAGCAACGATTAATCGTTAACATTTTTATCAAACACCTGAAATAGATGTGGTCTTTTTTTCTTTTTTTTTAAGTTGAACTGTCACTATGTCCTTCAAAACCCTGGAACACAGTGGAAAAGCAATAACCCAGAGGTAGAGCTGAGCATTTAATTTGAAATTAATTAAAACTAACATTGACGTAATCTTGCCCATGTAAATTTTTGCAATTTTTGACATTCTGCTAATACTCGATTTCTTGTTGTTTTTTTAAATTCTGTTTATACTTTCCCCACTGTGTGTTCATATACGGTTTCCTTATGAACATGCTACCGTGAGTCCACCCCATTCAGTCTGTGACATAGAAGCAACATGGAAAAGAACTCTGTCATTAGAGAAAGGGCAGAAAAAAAACCCAAAGTAAAACAAGGTAATCATTCAGTAATCATAATCAAGGTAAAAAGTCATTATATTGATCTACAGTCATATCGCCCAGCACTACCCAGAGGTCAGTATGGTTTGTGAATTCTGGCTCTGACTGTTCCTCAACCTCAGTTCCATCACTCGAGTTTTCAGTTAGAGATGTTCAATGTCCCGAAATACAAACAAGCTACTGTAGTATCCTAATGGAAACTACTTTGACCCTGATCATAATGTTGCTAAAGATAAACGCACGAAAGCAGCATGTTCATGTTAGTCATTCTTAACGTGAACTTCATATCTGACCTCTGGTTTACACGTACATGAAAGTTAAAATAGCACCTATTTTTCCATCCCATGGGATCCCGGTCCCAGAGCTCTTGTCACAACCAGATGCCTTTCTGGCAAAAATGAATAATGTGCCTTCTGTTCATATGTGTATTTGTATCTGTCCATCCAGAATAATGCCCTCATATTATACACACATGAGCAACAGTTTAAGTTCATAGTTTCCTATGTACATATACACACATACACATAGTAGGAGGGAGTTTATTTATTTTAAAAGGTCTGCTTTTTTAAAACGCTGTTTCTGGTGAACCGTGTTCCCTGAATGCCACCAGAGATGATGAGGATCCACTTCAAGTGGCTGTCAATGCTGATGAAGAACATTGATTGGCCCTGGGACACCCTGATCATTTTATTTATTTATTTATAATATTATTTATATATTTTTAAGAGTGAGAGAAAGGCGAGGTCTTGGACACCAGACCACAATCGTTGTCCGTCTTTGATAGGCCGTCCGCAGCACTTCTCCTGGCATGCGTTTAGGGGCGGGGGCAGAATAAGGGAGAGACGCAGGTATTCGAGCAATAGAAAGAGAGGGACTGCACATGTGCACTCTGCTGTCCTGAGTGCCTTTAAGCCCTTTGTTCCCCCAGCTGAATGCAGTTAATTAGCAACAGTTACTATAGCAACTGCCTCTCGCTTCAAAACAATGTCTAATTTTTTTTTTTTCAGCTAAGCTTATCGTACTGTTTACCTGAAGGGCTCGCCGCTGGCTCCCTGCCCAGCCTCTGAGGTTAATTGTGACAGCAGTGAAAAAACATCACAACCTCTGCTTTGTGGCGAGAGAAGCACAGGGGGGTGGGCTGTTGGGGGGGGGGGGGTGTTAGGGGTGGATGAAGGAAGAAAGAGACAAGAACCCTTAGCAGTGAGAGCCGAAGACCTAGCACTTACATAATTCACCTGCTTTGCGAGCCTCCATTCAGCCTGGCCACAGGCAATTACATACCCTCTGGAGTACATCACTGCACACATGGCCAGATGTGAAACATGACAAGAAAAGCAAAATGGGACATCAGAGAAAATGTATTTAATGGGGGTTATTGTGTGTGCGGAAGCGCCTTGTGTCAAATTGCTTTGAATAATGCGCCGCCGTAAGCTGCCGTCTTTAATGTGGCTCTGATTTTTTTTTTATTAAGTATTTTTGAGAATCTGTGAATTTTTACAAGAACTTTCACATTTTGAATCTTAAGCCAGGTTTACTCTTTAAAAAATCTGAGAATGACAGGTGCTTGTCTTAAAGCCACCAAAAAGAGGACAGCATTTGCTTAAAAGAAATATGCGCGTAATATTTGTATTATATCCATAATGGCGTGATTATGGACGGGAAAATCCTTATAACGTCAAACTCAGTTCGAAGACTGTTTCTGTTTCTGTTACAATGTTTTCTGTGAGAGCCCGGATCGCAACCGATTGATGATGTAAGCAGAGGTAAAGGCTAGTCGTTCACATTAATCACATGTTTATCGTTAGAGGATCTTCACTGACATGAAGCACATGTTCTGCTGTAGTTTGTAGTCAATTTAAAGAAAGATGTTATGCGCATCAGCTCGTCCAGTGTAACATTATAATCTTAAAACCTTGCAGAATCTACACCCAGCTTCCCAGAGACTTCTTGCTTAAAGCAGTCTAAATATCACAGTATGTTTTGGATGATGCTCAGGAGCACATGCAGGCTGTTATGATTATTATGTGTGAAAGGACCATCTGTTTCAGGAACTAGGTGCTTTTAGCGGCTGCTGTCAGGCCCTGGCCACCCGAGCAGTCTTTTACGGTGCATCTGTTTGCTTAGGAGGTGGCGAGCGTTAATCATACCGTGGTTTTTTTTTCCTCTTTTTTTTTTTTTTTTGCCAAGCACGACCCAAAGCCATAAGACGTTTCGTGTCAGGATCAAGGTCCATGCATAATAGCTGAGCACAGGACGGACCTGTTTGCCGTGCCGCTTTGATGAGGCATTTGTTTTTGCCCTGCCGCTGACACGCCGCACACTCAGTCATCTCATCAGGGCCAAGCGGCCGTCTCAGACGGGCACTAAGTGGCACTTGGTTTGCAGAGCTGCTGTGGCTCAGTTAAGCGTAATAAGCGAGCCTGGCCTCCCCCGTGGACTGCTGCCGCAAACCCAGCCACCCGCTGCGAGGATAATGAGGAATTCTGGGATCCGCTCAGGCTCCCTGTGCTACCTGCATTCACTCCGCGAATGGAGTCTGGAGAACTTCAGCCTCATACGCACTCACACACGTACAAGCACACACACATGCACGCTCGCACGCGCACACACACACACACACACACACACACACACACACACACACACACACACATCGTATACAATCCCTGGCTTTTATCGGAACGCCATTGTGGCTTGCTAGCAGCTCTGTAGTTATTACACCTGCGAAAGACACGTTTTCAATTACACTGTGATTACTCTTCATCATGTGGCGACGACTTACCGAGTCTTTCTCAGTGCAGGCAACAGGTTTTTTAATGCAGACAGGTGGACGCATCCTCGGTCCTTGTTCTTGAACGCGCAGTGAATTTGCATCTGCATCCAGCCGCGATCCGTCCACAGTGAAATATTCTTTACAACCTTGAACTTGACGAATCCTGTATTATCCTCAAGTTTTAACCTGTTTTCACTTATTTTTATGAAGATATCGTTTTATAAACGAGAACATACCAGTCTACAGGTTTTTCCTGTGATGTTTTAACACAGTACTATTTTATTAGTGTCCCAGTTTAAGCGATTACGAAAGCCCGAAATCCAGTGCTGTGGTGTTTATCAGCACCGGTTGTTTTCTCCTGCTGCTGTTTTACCCATTTCATGCTTGAGTGAGGTGAAGATTATAGTAGAAATACATATGGTGCCTTCTGAAAACTCATCCCCAGGTCATGGTCACACTTGTATTGTTAATGGTGCAGACCATTTGATTTAACTACTATACCTTTATAACAGGCACCCTGGTTATTTTAAAAAATAACTTGTCTTTTTTATTCCTTTCTTTCTTTCTTTTTTTTTTTTTACAGAATTGCTGTTTTATTTTCCTTGGCCTTCTGCTGATTCCAGTGATTGGGTCTGTTCTGTGTAATTTATTGCTTCAAAGCCCTAAAGGTTCCTCATGTTTGAAAACTGCTAAGCTCACGTTTTTTTTTTTTTTGTGACTGCTGATATTCCATTTGGTTATGCTTCACAAGCACATAGAAATATGTTTTTTAAAAGGCAATATTTATTCAACTATATAAAGAAACGAGCACATGACGGGATTTGCGAGCCAAATAATCAATCCCCAATGCTTTGTTGCTGGAATATAGCTTTTGCTATGATGATATTGTTTCATCCATCTATGTCCTTTTTCTAAAATGAGTTGTTTTTGGACTGACCATGCGCATCATGTTAAGCATGATTTATACTTCTGCGTCTAGAGTGCACGGAGCCTCTGTGAACTATTCATACGTTTATACTTGTGCACTAGTGTGTGTGCGCGTGTGTTTCATGCTGCAGTTCCACCACCATAACGCTAGTTGCAGTGGACGTCCTCTGACTCTGTGCTGAGTCTCTTCGCCTCTCTCTGGTGAGTTCGCCATCCAGCAGAGTTTGCCGCTTGCTGTGAAGGCGGACATCACAGATATGTACGTTTACAAATCTTCGATCATTAGAAATGGATGAATAGAAGGAAAAGCTTTAATATGCAAGGTAGGCCAATCACAGTACAGTCGGCGCCACTGGAGGTGCACATCGGACAACAGGAGTCGTGCAGTTCAGACTCGATGCAGAAGCATAAATCATTCTTTAGCCGACCCTTCCCATGCTCGACTGCCCGCCTTAAACCAAACGCTCAAGTTATTTGAATCTTCTGTTTAGTTACACGGCGAGATCTAGTCTTATTCACAGCTCTTTTCTTAAAAAAATGTTTGTAAGCTACAAGACTTTCTTTCTTCAATCGTCAGTCAGTTTTAGCCTTTGACATGGGTAAAACTCTACGACCCATCTGAGATTTAGTTTCCTAACGAAATCCAGAGCAAAAACAACTAAAGCTTGCTTGATTTTACTCCCAGAAGATCGTCGGCCCGTTTTCTTCTTTGCCTTGCGAGCGATCTGTGGCTTCAGACTTCACACGGCTCCTCATCAGTAAGGAATGCGATTGGAATCTCGTATTTGCTCTATTAGCAAAAGTACACGCACTTATCCAGTAAACTCGCCAAAAGCTGAAGAAGATAAAGGGAACTTTCCAGTTTATCTGAGCGTGTAAAACGTTTGTACTTTAGTCTTTTCTCTTTAGCAAGTAAATGGCCATAGTACAAAAAAGCAGATAGGAGTATCAGTGAAACCTAAAGGGCACCTATTATTCAAAATTCACATTTTAGATATTCAGATGCATCTCCCGTGTGTGTACGAGCATAAAACATTAGGGAAAAAAAACATTCCCTGCTTTCTGTTTTATTTTATATTTGGGTTTAAACAAGCCAGTTCGATTCGCCCCCACTATTGTGACCTCATATAAGAAGATACCCCTCCCCCCCAGCTTGTTGCTCAGCACTGCTGTTCTCTGGAGGGGTGTGGCTTAGCAATCTGAAACAGCATGTTTGGAGAAAGTTTGAGCTATAAAAACGTCTTTTTTGAGGAGTCTTTTGATAATTTGTGAAAGAACTGGTAAAATATGGGAGCTCCAAAGGAAACCCTGTCCTGAATGACTTTCATATGATCAATTTTGTACTTGCATTTATAGTTTCAATTTCTTTCATGTTGGTCTGTTTTCACATTTTTTCATGTGCTAACCAGACGTATCAAGTCACTGTAATGTTGAATTATGACTTACCATATGTGTAAGGTTGTTAATGACTCCTATTAAACACCATTGTAACTTTGCTAACAGTGTCTTCTGAAGCACAGCAGAAACAGCAAAGCTGAACATACCGCACCGAGAAATTACAGCACGCAGTACTGAACAAAAGTCTTGTTGCGCCCTTAGTTTCTTCATAGTGAATTTAATTCAATTGAACAAACAGGAGCAAATGTTTCGCAAAGCGCCTCCACAAAGAAGTGTTGGATCAAAACTTTTGCACGGTACTGTACATCATTAACCTTATACATACTATACCATATTAATGTCTGTAATGTGTATCAGAAGAGATTCTTGTTCATATTGACTGTTTCATCTTTATTTCCTTTATTCTATAGTCTGTTGCTTTTTTTTTTTTTTTTAACATTTTTTATTCGAAACCCTAATCACTGGAGCAGTTTGTAAACATCTAGGAAACCTCAGGCTCTGGACGTTCACCGCTTCATTTGTCTCTCGTCCGGGATTTACTGGGATTTGTGTGATCTGTGTTTGCGGGTCAGCAGAGAGCAGGGCCGAAGGAGCGTTGCTTGGCGTTTAAGAGGCTGTGGAGTAAATCCAGCACAGCGCGCAGTCTGTTCAGCAACCGGTTTCAGGTTGCACAGCTCCAATTGGCTGCTTTTGTGCGTCTAAAACAGGGCTCTTTGTACTATTTAAAGACATACTCTACCGAAATAAATGATCTGCTCTAATCAAAATGAAGAGATTCTGGATCACTTTACCCGCTTGCTTTCTCTCCCTCTTTTTTTTTTTTTTTTTTTGCATCTCTTGATTGCCGAACGTTAAACCACTACCGAGATGTAGATGGGGTTTTTTTTTTTTTTTTTGCGACTTTGAACACAGATGTGATGTGGAACGTTCAAGCCGGGGTAGAGGGGGAAAAAACAGAGAAATTCCCATGCAATTTGCAGCCGTGAAGCTCGCTGAGGGAGGTTGACATTGATTGAGGCCTGGAGCTTGGAGAAACAGAGCGGGAATTGAAGGGTGTGGGACATGTGTGTGTGTGTATTGGTGTGTGTGTGATGCATCAGGGTCATGAAGTTTGGCTTTTCATTTACACATATTGGTGACTGCTAACAGGTTTCTCTTCATGTTCAGATGCAGGATTGATCCTGAGAGATTGAAAATATTGATTTACCCCTGCGTCTGACTGTGTGCGTGCTGGGTGGTGCTAGTCGGTGGCGTGTTCACACATCAGCAGGGCTTGAGTTCCTCCGTTTCTCCGGTCCTCTTGGGACTCCTCATTACTGCCTTGAATTTCCCCTTCTCTCTCTCTCTCTCTCTCTCTCTCTCTCTCTCTTCTGCTCTGAAAGAGCCTCTTCTCACTGCCCCCCCTCCTGACCAGACCTGCCTCAACAGTAATGTATGTGATGATGATGATGATGCACTTGCGCCTCCTAATTGATAGAGCAAGGCCGTGGAGGACTGGCTGCATTAATTGGCCTTCTGGGAGCTTGTGCAGGATAAGCGAGGTTCGAGTGGCTTCCGCGCTGCTGACAAACACCGAGGAGTGTACAGAGAAAGGACAAACACGACCCAGGCGAAATCCCCTTCCGCTCGCGGCTGCGCTCGGGGGATTTACGAGAGGTCATCTAATGTAATCCTCTCTGTCTTGAGAAGGCTCGGGGTGAGCACCTGCGGATTTCTGCCGTTGGCTTGTCTGTATGCACAATGGATGCTCGTCATTAATCCAGAGCCTCGCGACACTCCTCGTCCATCCGAGCGTCCGTAATTCAGGCTTTTAGCGCTAACCCGGGTCACCGGGAGTTAACTATCGATTCCATTTTTGTGTTTGGAAACTTTGTATTGATTTTTAAAAAGGTATTCATTACACTTAAGTGTCTTTTAATAGAGAATTGAAATGATCTGCAGGCAAGCGTGACTCATAAGACGGACGATCTATTACGAAGTCTTAAATCTAACACTGACGCCCGACTTTATTTTCTAATAAGTTGTCTCATAAGTAACTGCTCTCTGACCTTTATCAGGAAGCCCTGTGACTGAGAGAAAGCTCACAGCGTGCTCCCTCACTGCTCTGGTGAGTGTGAATACTCGCAGATCCGGCTCGCATGCCATGCCATTATTCGCTGCCCAAGAGCAGCATTTTAGGGAGACAGTGATTGAGTGGTGTATATAGTCAGTAGGTGCGATGGTGGAATGTGAAACGTTAGTGTTTTCGTTTTTTTTTTCTTCTGACATATAGTACTTTGTGATCTCTTCTAGCCCTAGACCACAGCTGAGAGCTTTTTAAATTTCCTTCCTATAAACTCTCTCTGCTGAGCATTAGAGGAAATTTCGTGTTGTAATTTCTCACCAGGCTTCATCTTTTGGTTGACATGTGGTTGGATTGAAGTGAAGTGTTTTTTTTTTTTTTTTACTTTGAGATGTTTTTTTTTCTTGTAGAACTCCTTGCTTGTTTGAAGATTGGCCAAGAATCAATGCTTTGTGGGCCACTTAAAGGCACAGGGATTAAACCTGTTCTGCTGAATCAGTCTAGTTTAGAAAGATTTAAGATTCAAGAATGAGATCTTTTCCCCTTTAGTCTAAAATGACTGTTTTCCCTGGGGACCTTTGAGACAAAACACAACACAACAGAGGCTTATGATGTTTGTCTTTGCGGTGTTGAGTGTTACTGTTTACAGAAAAAGTCTGGGTTATGGTTTCACCCCGTCCAGGAAAAGACAACACTGGCCATGCATTAATAAGGGACAAATTACAGTCAGGAGACACCATCAGATGTATAGGACAGACGCTGACACATTGCAAGACATTGTTCCGCACAGCGAGCACCAGATGGCACAAGGTCTGATGCCACAGCCTGAGTAGACTTAAGAACTCCCATCAGGCCCACAGTTCACTAGGTCACTTTGCAAAACATATAAGCTTGAACCCTGAGCTTGTAAAGGCAAGGGTGACTGGGCGTTCCACAATGTGATCCAAAATGAAAGGCTGCTGTGGGCGTGACCAGCACAGCATTAGGCGGGGTGACTTTGGCCTTGAAGCCGTTCTCAGGCTTGGTCATCTCTAAAGCCTGAGGCCCCCACCATTTGGAAGCTTAAGCAAGCCATAATCGGCAGCTGGTTGGCAGGAGTCAGATGTTGGGCTTGGCAGCTGTTATCCAGTGCACTTTCTAAATGGATTTCATTGGTCGGGCACACCGAGCTCTTGTTCCCCTTCCCCTAATTATAACTGAGAGCAGCACACGCTACCCAACAAAAGCTCTTAAGCCATACTTACTCAAGAGGTCATATTTAGCATGCATCTCAGAACAAGAGCACTTGCCCCTCCGGTTTGGCTTTCTTATTCACTCTGAATTTGATTAAATAGACGAGTTCTGATATTTGGGCACCTTTGATTTTATAGATGTTGGTCAAATATGGGGCTTGTGCATAGGCTTTCGTCGGGTAAAATAAATAAATAAAGTGAATGATGCAACAATTGCAACATGTTCCTGAAAGATTTTGAAAAAAAAATCCTATATACCTTTTTCCCGTATGACGTTTCATTTAGACATTTACATCCTGTTCAGCTTCTAAGACACTTTCATTTGGTTTCTTTAGAAACCACTTCTCACCCTCAGTTGCAGTGTTCCCGAGAACTCGGTTGTACACGAGAGTAAAAGACTTCCTTCCTATCCACCTTCAAAAACACACACAGACCAGCACTGTCAGGCTTCCAAACCTTGCCAGTGATCCTTGGAGTCTGGGGGTTGCCTGAATGCCTCCATATTGTTGGTTTAGTCCATTCTAATGCTAATGGAAGCCCAGGACCCTTGAGTCATCTATCACGCATGACAGGAAAAGCAGGGGTATTGTCTGTGCTTGATACCCTACACTGGAACAGGACAGTCACCACCACTGCTTTCATTAAGATCAAACCCAACCGACCTAATGTTCATACACTAACGGGTCTGGTTTCACCGTAAGCATACGCACAAGACGATTAGTATAATGTCCAATTTTACACACTACCAAGTAAACTACCAACTGCCAAGACAAATTTTTCACTGAGAGTTCCTGCTGAAGGCTTTTGCTTTAAAAAAAAAAAACAATACCCAAGTTCTACAGCATTGTCCCAGATAATTGCACTTGGTGTATATCCAGTGGGCATGTTGAGTTTCATGGGGGCTAATTAATGTTAAGCAGAGGCAAAATTGTCGTCGTGGTCCCTCTGTCACAAATAACACGTACCAAGTTATGACCTAATGAGAACTAACGACAGATTCAGATGTGCTGCGGAGATCAACCAGAGCTCTGCATGCTTTGAAAAACTACCTCTTGTGTCCCAGAGTGCTGTGCAAGGGAAAAAAATCCCACATGAAAAGATGCCTCGCATGTGTGCAAGTGCCGCTGGCTGACTCTCACCCCGCGCTAGCACAATACGGCATGCACTGACATCATCGCTGGACCAGATGTGAGCATGGTTTTTCCTATTAGAGCAAATAATTGCTTTGCAAAGTAAGATTGCACAGCAATGTTGTTAGCAATAAAAAAAAATGCTTGAATATGTGGTAAGTAAATGAGGATGCTGTTTAGTGTCTTTCTCTGATTTATCATCTATGCTAAGTTGTGACAGCAGGGAGTAAGCTGGGACCGTATTTGCCCCCCTTTTTCCCAGGGTGCCGAATCAATGCCAGTTTTCCTTCATCCTATTTAAGTGGAAGATGGATATTAGGTTTGGCAATGGTGGAGAGAACTACGGCTGAGACCTGGGAAGGGAAAGGAGGGGTATGCCACGTGTTGCTTGGGGGACTGTAGCTCTTCTTGACCACCGATTCATTTCCGAAACCAAATCTGCAGCTCGAACGGTAGTCCTTTAACTGGCGTAATGGTGATAATGAAGTGCATAATATGACACATTTTCTCTTTTATTTACTGTAATGACTTGCTCATTTAGTGGCACTTCAATTTAAGACTCGGGCTCTTGGAGCAAACCTCAAATAGTGGGCGAGTCTAGACGCATTAATTAAGATTACAAATTTATGCTTTGAAATAAAAGTTCAAAAACTGCTCGCGCTCTGCCAGTTGGACGGTTTGGACGACCCTGAGAAAGAAGCAATAAAAAAAAAAAATAAATAAAAAAACCCAAAGGAAATAACTCACTGAGGAGAGAATTAAAAGCAGTCTAGTTGAAATCTTCCCCCTAAATGAAAGGAGTGTGATGGAACATGGTCAGAAAGTGCCAGTGGAAAGTGAATATGTTGTAAATCAGGCTGGCCTCAGTTGTAAGCAGTAGGGGGTGGAGGTTAGAAGAGCTGCGAAGGGGGTAGTCAAGGGTAGCTGTGCAGACCGAGCAGCTGTGTAAACCCTACTGATTGAGGGAGGGTCCGGACAGAGGCAAGCAGGGAGGCAGGGGAGGGATAAAGTGAAAGAAGGGGAACTTTTCAATAAAAGCGGTTAGCTATCCCCCCTCTCAGCTGACTTCCACATCTCGAGCTCAAACCGTGCAGACAATCAGTGCTCCGCCTAGTTTCGAGAAAGATCCTCTGCCTGCCTGGTGGCTGGATTTAACATCACCTCTAATGCATGCACAGAGGTTTTCTTTGAGGTTCTCTCTCTCTCTCTTTCTCTGCATATGAAGGGTAGAGGATAAGGGAGTCTCTACACTGTGGAGGGTGTCTTAAAAACCCCTCAGCAGGAGTAAGGAAAGGGAGGCGGTCCTAGCAGCCTTGGACAAGGGGGGGTAGAGCTGGATTTCTAATAGAATGAGAAGTCAGCTGCTGGAGGCCATTCTGGGTGGTGGGGGTACCTCAAGGCTCCATTGTGGGCCACTGCCAATGGAGGGCTATTGATATGTCTCCAGACCTCCACGACTTATTCAGATACAACACCTTTTTTTTTCCCTTTACCAAAGAGGGTGGAGAAAACACTTTCAGTCGCCCACGAAAACTAGGACTCTAATCTTTGTGGTGACCTCATAAATATCTAATCCTTCCCCTGCTGTTTTAAGTAATGCCATCTCTGACATCCTTAACCAATTCTTCACTAGCCGGATCTTAATAGGAGCGGTTTAGGTGTGGTTTTTCCGACACTGTCCATTCTAGTAGGAGGTGCTGTATAGGGATACAACTAGCTGACTGCTAAATCTGTCTTATTAGTCGGGCTGGTGCTAAGATGTACCTTACAAATGAAATGCGTTGATGGAAGCAGCGCCATGTCTTTTCCCCTTCCAAAGCCTGGAAAGCATGTAATAATAACAAGGACCAAGGCTGTGGGTTTTTTTTTATTTTTAAGTACATATGGAAGCAATAGGAACTAACGTCAGGATGTCTGCTCAAATTTAAACAGGATTAAAAGCCTAAAATCTCAATTTAAAACCAGACCCGGACAGTCTTGTGTGCAATTTGTCGATTAATAGTTTGAACACTTTTTTAAAAAATCTTATTCTCTAGAAAAGTAAGTTCCTCAAACTTTTGCCGCACAAAGTTTAGCAGTCATGACTAATACAGCGTACAGTTAATACCGAACATGCCGGGTTCTTCGAAAAGCCTCCTTTTAATACTTTTATTAAGAA
This sequence comes from Clarias macrocephalus, assembly GCA_011419295.1. Lineage (NCBI taxonomy): Eukaryota > Metazoa > Chordata > Actinopteri > Siluriformes > Clariidae > Clarias > Clarias macrocephalus. The sequence goes on from JAAGKR010000789.1 coordinate 146,783, forward strand.
ACCTCCATGGAGCAGGGGCAACTTGGGCCACGTGTAATGGCTCTACTCTGTTCCTAAATAAACCGCTAGTGCTGATTAGCTTCTAAGACATACAGAATTACTCCTTCGAAACATCATGGGGGGTAGCTTGTGCGGCAGGGGATTTGGAGGCCTTGAATTTGGCCTGCTTCTTTCTTTTGTGCACTTTTCTTTGTGCCAGCATTGTTTTGCACTGCAAACATCGGAGAGAAAGCACACTGTCCCGCTGAGCATGGTGGCTTTTTTTTTCCCCTCTGCAAACCGGTGAAAAGAATGAATTATTCAGCAGTAAGCATGCTTACAGCTGGCCGATTGTGAGCTTTGATCTAGGAATGGGGCGTCTGCATGAATGGGCCTTATTGTCATGTTATGTGTACACAGTGTGTGAATTATTGAAAGTGGCGAGGGCCTCGGCTTCATCTGGGAGAGATTACAGTGCAGGCATGCTGGGGTGGCGTGCTGGAGCTGCAGATCTCCCAGATGCTGTTTATTTGTTCTTGAGTCACGTGACTGTTGGTACTTTACCGAAGATGTAGTAGAGACTGCCCCCACACTTTGACTCATCCAAAATTTGTGCGCACATACACACACACACACACACACATACACACAGGCCCGAGGCTAGGCAGTACTGCACACCTGTCGGGCGGGGCCTTAAAATGGTGCGTTTTTTTTTTTTTTTTTGTCATTCCCGAAAGGTATGTCTGACATCGTGATTAAGCATAAAAAGACTGAACATTTCTCCTGAGCAGTATAATGTACAAGTCCAACAATTTACATAAGCTTTTAAATCATTTTAAACTCCTTTAGATCTCTTGGATGTATTAATATTTAATCTTATTGATCGAAGGCTATTTATTAAGCAAAGAGCAGAGCTGCGGAGTGTGTGGACATCAGTACTTGATGGAAAGGTGGTCTTCCTTTAGCCGGCAAAGGAAAGTGCCCACACTCACACTCACACACAGACACAGAGAGCTTCTTTTTCACGCGACAGGTGTGTAATGGCAGAAGCTCAAGAGGCATTACCCGTCCCTGCTGGCTTTCATCTAGCCCACCTGAACACAGCGAGCTCACCCTGTGCACAGCAGGCAGAGGCTGCAGCCTGCGTGTGTGTGTGTGTGTGTGTGTGTGTGTGTGTGTGTGTGTGTGTGTGTGTGTGTGTGTGTGTGTGTGTGTGCCCTCATTTCACACACCCTAGTATTGCCACAGCCAGCAACATCTCTTGTACTGAAGTCTATACTTTAATCCATATATATAATGTCGAATACATGGATACTCTAATCCATCCATATATATATATATACAGTACAGACCAAAGGTTTGGACACACCTTCTCATTCAGCGAGTTTTCTTTTCTTTATTGTGTTCTTTAGCCCAAACGTGTCTCTTCTGCTTGTTGCCTGTCCTTAGCAGTGGTTTCCTAGCAGATCTTCTACCATGAAGGCCTGATTCACACAGTCTCCTCTTAACAGTTGTTCTAGAGACGTGTCTGCTGCTAGAACTCTGTGTGGAATTGACCTGCTCTCTGATCTGAGCTGCTGTTAACCTGCGATTTCTGAGGCTGGTGACTCGGATGAACTTATCCTCGGCAGCAGAGGCGACTCTTGGTCATCCTTTCCTGGGCCGGTCCGCATGTGAGCCAGTTTCTTTGTAGCGCTTGATGGTTTTTGTGACTGCACTTGGGGACACTTTCAAGGTTTTCCCAATTTTTTCTTTTCTTAAAGTAATGATGGACACTCGTTTTTTTCTTCACTTAGCTGCTTTTTTCTTGCCATAATACAAATTCAAACTCTTTGAATGAGAAGGTGTGTCCAAACTTTTGGTCAGTACTGTATGTTTAACACTATATAATGTCAAATTCATCATTATTCGACATTGCTCTCCTTGCTTTTCAAAACAGTTTATCTACTTGTCAACAAGCTTTCATGTTTCATTTCATGTTGTTATTATTAAAAAACTAAAAAGAAAAATTTTAAGCCATGAATGCACCGCCGTCTTCACTTCTTCATCAGGAGTGAATCATCATCCGCGTAGGACTGCTTTCAGGGAACCAAACAGGTGGAAGTCAGACGGGGTGAGATCAGGACTATGGAGAGGATGCTTTAACATCTCAAAACTAAGCTTTTGCAGAGTGTCGACAGTGTGAACAGAAGTGTGCAGGTGTGCATCGTCTTGGCGTCAGGCGAGATCACAACACCCTTGGATAGCTGTCTTCTTGTGTTTAATCTCAGCTCTTCAATAAGCATCTCCCTGTAACGAACACTGTTTTTCCTGATCATTTTCCAATACGGGAAAATTGAGAATCCCAGAAATCTGTAATTTTTCCAGCTGATGGTTGACTTTTGTACATTTCCTATGTCGATGATTGAGGATTTTTCCTGCTGTTTACTCTAAGGCTCTTAGTAATGAATCAATGTCTCGTCACCAGCAATGATTCCCCTTTAAGAAACTTTCACCTTCATTAGAGTATCTGCAAATTTAGTTTGCAGATTTCCAAACAGTTTCTCCATTCCGCGAAGAAAGTCCTCTATAAACAATGGCACCAGGTACACCCTCGGACCACAAAAACAAAAAAACTAACCACTGCACGCTGCGCTTCTTTCGTGCAACTCATAAACAGGGCATCCAATTTTGCTCGCACGCAGTTACAAATGAACTGATGTGACACATTCACACTTGCACAGCAGTGACTGGGGAGAGAGTAGCCTCGAATACAAAGCGCTGGTAAGACCGTGCAGCCAACAGAAGTTTTAATATAACCAGAGTGTGGATCATTATTGGCTCACCCTTGTATCTCTGGGCGGATGAGCTGCCTTTAGGTAAAAATTGACATAAATTCGTATTAATAACTACAAGACAATAGACGATCTGCGATAGAAACAGACATTTTTTTCCTCTTTATATTAATAGGCTCTGCTACAGTATTATTATTTTTCATCACATACTCGGCTCGGTTCAGGGAAAAATAAGGTTTGCCAGTCGGTGACCTTTGAGCTGGACTATTTATAGCACAGGCTTAAAAATAACCTAATAGTTTAATGTTAAAGTAAAACTTGTACTTCACCTTCACATTGTGCCTGTTTATAAAAGCTGGTTATCTTACCATGGCCCAGATTTCAAATCGAAAAACGCTAGTTCTATGGCAACCGTTGGATACAGCTGGACACGTAATTAGAGTGGCTGCGTACCTATAATTTGCGTAATAGTTTTGAGGTAGCGGCATGTTATTAACATATGAAAAGGGCGAAGTAGGGGTCATTGTGCCTCGCATGGGCAATTAGGGGTGAGCCAAGGGCGAAAGAATGTTTGGAGCTGTCATTAATTGGAAATCACTACAAAGCCATGCTTTAATTATAATTTAGCGAGAACAGCACTGCGTTAAATGGACATATTTCCTTTGCCATTACGGGCCGTAACAGTATGAATGTCGGGATCTGTTTCCTTTCACGATGTGAGGCTTTGAAGAAATTGGCCTTAAATTAGATTAATTTGAAAGGCTATAGAGTCACACGGCTTTTTTCATGCTAATACCATGTGTGGCGTGCGTTTGCATTTAAATGACACATGTTTGTTTGCTTGGGGGACAGAAAACAGCCTCGTGCATCGTCATAATGACACATCGTGAGGCTGAATGCAGAGACAGGATTCTGATGGTGAATGCGTGAAGGGGCGAATATCTCACCTTCTCACTTTGTTTCACTTTCAGGTCGGAACGAGCTGATTGCCAGATACATCAAACTGCGCACTGGGAAGACAAGGACGAGGAAGCAGGTAAGAACCAGCGCCGCATGCACATAATGGAGGAAGGCCATTTATGTTGAGCGTGCCTGTCTGCTGCCTGAGCTTTTGCATAAAAGATTGTGGAAGAGTACCCAGCCAACACACACTGATTGGTTATTACACTTAATCAGCCACAACATTAAAACCACTACCTGCCTAATATCGTGTCACATGCCCTCCCAACTGCTTGTGCCACCAAAACAGCTCTGATCCACCAAGGCATACACTCCACAAGACCTCTCTGGTGACCTTGTGGTGTGATATCTGGCCTCATGACATTCACAGCAGAGCCTGTAAGTCCTGGATGTTGTGATGTGGGGCCTCCATAGATCAAATTTTTGGTCCAGCACATCCTCAAGCGCTCTGGATCAGATTGAGATCGGAGGAATTTGGAGCACATTATCCTGCTGAAAGATGGCACTGCTATCAGGGAATACTGTTTCCATGAAGGGCCGTACTTGACCAGATCATGCTGCACTGACATGTCCGCTTATTTACTCGTGGTAGCTCAGTAAGTTAAGAGAATCGTGTATGGAGGCTGACGCTGCGCTGTATCCCCAGCTATGCTGCAATACACAAAGAAAGAATTTCACTATGCAGTAATGTATATGTGACAAATAAAGGCCAGAGATTAGCAAATGATTTAGTCATACAGCTCGATCATTTCTCTCATCTTGTTTTTACGCCGTTTTCCAATATTAACGCACACTCAATATCCCAATGCTTGCTTGCTCAATTCCAGCCAATCAGAGGCTAGAGAAGGGACAGTACCAGCCAATCAGAATCTGGTAGATCAGAGAGTGAGAACGTTCTAACAACCTGCTTCTGATTGGATCCTTTTAATGCGTTCTGTATCAATCAATGCGTTTGCTTCAAGCTATTATGTTTTCTTGCATTTTGCAGCAAGTATATAGTTCATCATTGCATGCATTCACTTATTATTTTTATCAGAATAAGGTAGTAATAATAATAATAGTACTTATTATTATTATTATTATTATTATTATTATTATTATTATTATTAATGTTTTGTTTATGTTCAACAGCTTTTAAAGTAAAATAAATATATAAGGAAATAAGGAAAGTGAGTTATGTTATTAGAGTTGAGAGTCCTGTGTGTATTAGTATTTATTTTTTTTTACTTATGTGCAATAAATGGGAACACCCCACATGACCTTCTGGTTTGATTGAAGGTTTGGCTGAAGTCATAGTCGCTCAGATCCTTAATCTTGCCTATTCGTCCTGCTTGGAACACCTTGACTTCCAGGACTAACTCTTTGCTTTGTTGCGTAATATATCTCAACCCTTCACAAGTGCCAGTGTAATTAACTAATCAGTGTTGTTTAATTGACCTGTCAGTGGTTTTAATGTTGTGGTTGATGGGTGTCTTTTTTTTCCCCAAATAGACTCACATAGCATTTAGATAGAAAATAATAGCTTTCTACACACACACACACACACACACACATGCTAGCATGGAGCTTTGCTGCATGCCCTGGCTGGAAGTAAATGGACTGATTTGACCTTGGAAGTGGAGCACTATGCAGAAACTCCTCCAGCAGGCTTTTTCATTCAGCTGCATGACGGCACAACTCTGAATTGGGGCTCTGGCCAACACTTACCAACACACACACACACACACACACACACACACACACACACACACACACACACACACACACACACACACAGACACACACACAGACTCAAAGAAGAAATAGCAATAAAGATATCTCTCTCACAGTAGGGAAAAAACATCACCCCACACATCTATTTAGTCTAAGTCAGTAGTGATAGAGACTCATTACGTGTTAAAGCCTGTGCTCAGTTAAAGTACTATGTAGTGCACACAGTTCTTGAGTGTAGGGAATAAGGAGTAATGAGACACATCCCTTACATTTTTGTGTGGTGTGTACTTTGTGGTTATAAGCTCATGGTTTACAAATCAATAATCTACATTAAAATCTATCAAGAAAAAAGTCGCTGAAGAATCTCATGCCTAGGACACTTCAGTTCATCCCTCACTCGAATCAAACCAACCTCAAGTATTAGACGAGTGTACTATATAGTACAACTTAGATTCTCTTACTGATGAAAAATTTTCGGACTCCGTTTTGGTCCATATACTTAAATAAATGAATATCTGCGATAAAAATGTTCATCAATACCTGATTTATGACAACGGACACGACCGAGCTTACAAGCAGCTACATAATGATCCAGTCAGCTGTTTTGGATGCCGATTCTAAATCGTTTACTAATTAAGAGATCCATGCCTTTTTATTTGAAGCATTAATTAAAAGATGCGGGACTCAATTCAGCGATGCATCATGATTCTTTTCTGTGGCAATTCATGTATTTCCACAGCGACTCCAAAATGTTTATATTTTTAAATCATATAGATGTTTGCATTTGATGCAGTAAAATGTTGCAGTTCCTGCATAATCCTACAGGTGGTGCACTCTAAACTATGAGCATATTGGCAGGCAGCACAGCATCCTGTGTGCTAGGAGCGAGTTGTTTGCTGTTTGTTTGATGAACGATAATGATGATGATAATAATAATAATAATAATAATAATAATAGTAATATTGAATCTGAATATTTATATGTAAATAAAAGTTCAGACACATGTACATTACTACACAGTAAAAATTCTTTATTCTTTGCATATCCCAGCTTCTTGTTAATAGTCTGGTGTCAGAGCGCAGGGTCAGCCGTTATACGCTGCTCGAGTAGAGAGGGGTTAAGGGCCTTGCTCAAGGGCCCAACAACGGTAACCTGGCGGAGCTGAGGCTCAAACCGATGACCTTCCAATCAATAGCTCAGAGACTTAACACACTGAGCCACTTCAAATTTATATATCAATATTTATAAAATTATGATACTTAGCAGCATAGCGTCCTGTGTAGGAGCAAATAAATTTCCGATTGTTTAGAATTGTAAAAAAAATTGATTATTATTATTATTAATCATTTTATTTGGGATGTTTATATTAAGTATGTATATATAATACATATATGTATAAAATATATTTGACATATTATCTATATTTAATATACACTTTGTATCGAATTGCGATACAAATCCAATCATACCTACAGTAGGTATGATGATAATATCGTATCAGGTGGTCCCTGGTGATCCCCATCCCTAACTAAAATATTGTTCAGACATAGAATACGGTTTAATTTAAAATGTCATTTTCATGGGTACTTCAAGCAAAGAGCGAGGTAGAAGCATAACAAAGATGTGCAAACATGGCCACAATTACATCCTAATTTGATTTGCATAAGCTTCTTCTTAGCTGAAGTGATCGTTGTAATTAAATTGGAAAGGTCAAAGGAGCACTTTCGCCACTCAGATACGTGCAAGTGACTTTGTGGCGTCGAAGTAAGTGTGGAGTGGCAGCCGTTATTAGCACGCCAAATATCCCCCCCTTCCTTTTTTATTTATTTATTTTTTGCTCCTCAGTATCTCGACCTCCCCAATCACAATGACGCAGCGCTTATCAGAAGTGCAAGCTACCCAGGCCGCTAGGTAAAGCGCTCGGTCCCTAAAGGCTACTAGACATGCCCGTTCTCATTCAGCGTGCAGCTGAGCACATCTGCTGTTTCTTAATGTGCTTAAGGAGCCTGCATCCTCTTTAATCAGCTCACTTAAGAGCCCAGGGCGAGTCAAGCCGGTGCGGCTGGTGGCTTCGAGCATGGGCCGCGCTTCTCCTCTTTCCTAGTACGCCCTGCTGTTAAATCCTTCCTTGAGTGTTCTTTCGGTGGAGAAAAAAAAATAAGTGTAATCACTTTTCTGTATTCTTTTGTTTTTCCTTTTCAAAAATGGAGGTGTCTAGTCACATACAGGTCTTAGCAAGAAAGAAAGTTCGTGAAATCCAAGCCGCCATCAAGGTAGGTCTGACTCCGCCCCCCCCCGTCGCGGGGTGGGGGAGTTTTCATCACTATGGTTACAGGCTGTTTTTTCCTTTGTCTTCCCTCCCCCCGCTCCCTGACCCCACAGGTGTCTAGTCACATTCAGGTTCTTGCCCGGCGGAAATCTCGCGAGTTTCATTCCAAGCTAAAGGTATGCGCTTCTCTGCTTCTCGGCCCTGTGGTTGCCACGCCGACTTCCTGTCTTCCGGTCACCTGTAACCTTTTGCATGTCATGTGTGCGTGTGTGTGCTTTAGCATGTATAATTCATTTCTTCGCCCTTCTCTTTACCTATTTCCCTCTCACACACAGACATACAGACAGACACACACATACACATACACTTACACTGTGGCCGTTTGGTGGTTAGTGTCTCTTTTTTATGACTGTTTATGCTGCTGTGCCTTCATTGACCACTAAGTGCATCTGCTTTGAAGCTACCTAACCCTTGGGACCTCTTTGTAGTGCGAGTGTAGTTCGAGTGCCTTTATTATTAGCTTATAAAGCTGACCTGAATAGAGAGCAGGCGATGTGGGTGGAGGCGAAGTGAAGAAAAAAAAAAAAATCCAACGCAACGGATTATTCTTTTATCCAAATTTAGGACAAGGAATATATTTATAGCTTATAAATACAGTTAAAGCTGGTGAGTCTTAGCTAGCGTTCAGTGTAGAATGCATGGTGTGTGTGTGTGTGTGTGATGTTCGTCGAGATTGAGATGTTCGCAGGCATGCTGGCAGAGCGCTCGGGCTGGCGGTGAGCTGCTGAGGTCAGAGGTCAGACGGTCAGCAGTTAAGCTTAACCTTACGCTCGTGGCCGTGACCTTTGCAACCCGAGGCTGGGATTTCGATGCACACTCGCATTCTTGGCTGTGCTGTAATGAAGTCGTTTTTGATTATTTTTTTTCCCCTCTGCCCAACTCTCGGGCCTGAAGATGGACCATTAGAGCCATTCGCATGCTTAACGTCAGGTTCTCTCAGGCGCTCTCTCACTCTCTTTGTCCTCTTTTATCTGGCTGTCAAATGCTTACCTCATGCTGCATTAATGAAACTATTGAAATCCCACCCCCACCCACCCCCCTCTACATCTCTCTCACACAGTTCTCTCTCTCTCATACACACATGCACACACTTTTCAGATTTCTTCCCACCTCCCCCCCCCTTTTTTTAATAAAAGCCACGTCAGAGTTTTTAAGAGCCTTTTGTATGATGTATAATCTAATAATAACTTGACCTGTTATTTAAGGAGTCACGTGGGTGACCTTGAAGTTCCTCAGCTTTCTTTCTGACTTTTCTCAACCCTTTCTTTCTTTCTTTCTTTCTTTCTTTCTTTCTTTCTTTCTGTCTCCCTTCTCCCTGTTAAAGAGATGACAAACACTTTTGACTGGCACACTTTTCCACAGTTCCCAGTTTACTCAGAAGGATTAATGACCCTTCATTTGTGTCGCTGCATGAGTGTGCATGAGTGCCCCTCTCTTTCTCTCTCTCTCTCTCTCTCTCTCTCTCTCTCTCTCTCTCTCTTTCCGTGTGTGTGTTTTTCCACCATGAATGGCTGATCTTTCAGGGCCACCGGCGGCTGCAGCCTAGAAGCAGTCCGCCTTTTGTACGCCTTTCTGTCTCCTCTCATCTAAAGCAAATTAGAAGCAGGGAAGAATTCGAGCCGGCTCCCGGTGCATTAGAGTAAACCGTCCCGGCGTCCCTTTATCCGAGACATGTTGAGTGAAATGACAGTCATTACGGCGCTGCTCTCGGGGGGATAGTTTGTAATGAAAGGTGGCCACAATGAGCTAAAGCCTCCATATCATCAGCTGCAAATCTTCCTTTAAGATCGGTCAGCTCCTGACTTTCGGTCTGATCCTGAATGTTATATGATGTTTGAGTTAAACCTGAGTATTGATCCAGATTCAGTTACAGTAGGGTTCAAAAGTCTGGTGTCTGCCAAGAGGACGGTTCTTATTTCATCAGCTGCTAGACATTGTTGCATCATTCATCACTTGGGGAAATAAAACATGCGTTTCTTAATAACTAGCGCTGAGTAAGGTGGAGGAGCGTTCTGACTCATTAAGAGGTCTTAGTCATTAAGAAATGACTTTCAGTTCAGATCAAACGAGCATATTTTTCTAGTAATTAATGTTCCTGGTATTCAACAGAACTTGAATGTATGGCTCAACAGAAACGCATGTACTTTACAAGTCACAAATTTGGATTTTTTTTCTACCAGGATTTTATACAATTAAGTATCAACACCAACAACAGCCAGTTGTAATTTCAAGACATGAAGGTCAGCTGTTCTGGAACAGTCCTCTCAAGAACAGTATCGTCGAGTGCACTTGAAAACCCATCGAGCACCATGATGAACCTGTCTCTCATGAAGATCTTCCCAGGAAAACGTGACCAAAGCTTACCTCAGAGAAGTTCAGTTAGAGTTACCAGCCTCAGAAATCACCAATTAACAACCAGCACCTCGGATTAGATGCGTTATGAAGGATTTACAGATCATCAGTAGCAGATAAATCTCAATATCAGCTGTAAAAACAAGAGTATTGTGTAATTTGGATACCATTTTTTACAGTGTAGAAAGTAATAGAAATAGGGAAAGACCACGGAATAAGTAGTGGTGTCCAAACTTTTGACTAGTAGCGTAGTCAAAAAAAAAGAAATATATAATTTTTGATTTGATTTGGTTTGATTTTTTTTTAAAGAGAATCTTTAGTACAGAGCGTAAGGCTTCACGGCTCGCTGCGGCAACTCTGGTGAAGTCGATGTCTCTCTGCTGCTTTTGATGCAAGTCAGATCCATGTCTAAGAATGATTCAGAAACACGTCAGCGTTCGGTGTGATTCAGTAATTGACTCCAGATCCTAAAATATATCGCCTGCTGTAGTGGAGACATACGACTTTTCTTGAAAGAAAAAATTCTGTAGAGCTCGAAGACTAGCTGTTGGAAAAGATAGATATTAAACATTTAATCTGCACCAATAGTGCATACAGTGATATAGTCCGTGTTATTTCTTCATCACACTAGAATCGTCCTGTTTTACTTGGTGTTTAAGGGAATGATGTGGCCCAGACAGAATTCACGTTTTTATTTTCCCTGCCCTACGATATGCCCTGATTAAGATGACTAAATTGATTTTAAAGGTCCTGTGTTTTCATATTTCTTCAACAAGTTAACATAGGTCTCCTTATAGAGGAGGTTAATTCTAAGGATTAAAGCTCCAGCTCAAGTACTCCTCAGATAATACATTCTTTCATAACTCAAACTCATTTATTTAGTGTCTATGTAAATGAGCTAAAAAAAAGAGAGAGAGAGCAGAAAAGCTGAGCAACATGATGGGGGAGGGGCTCTTCTTGTATGAGGTCACATTAGGGCTAATTCTAATTGGCTTGTTAAACCCAGGCCAAAACAAAAATGGGAAAAGGACAGAGACCCATCTGAAAGTCTAAAATATGACTAAAAATGATTTTTGTATAAAAGGTTTCTAAAATAGGTTTCATAATAGGGCTTGTTAAACGGTTTTTATAATGAGCGAATTAATTCATTCATTCATTCACTAATTTAGTAGAGAACAACACGTTCAAACTGATGTGGTTTACTGTAAAGCTCAAGTCTAGGGTCAATAGGAAATCACAAAATGATTTTCGTCATTTCCAATCTTACATATAGCTGAATAAGAGTAAAGTAAGACACTAACACGTACTGTAGATGCAAACCCATTTTCAAAGAGTGGAAGGAACATTTGTCGAGGGGGAAAATAGTCGTATCATATTCTTGCACCTCTGATAATAAATAATAGGACTTTCCGTAGATTTAAAGGGAAGGAACATGATGTGACTCCTTCTGTCATGCGTCAAGTACACCAAGCCTAGCATCTTCTGAGCTGCTTTTCTGCTCACCGCGGTTATAAAGAGTGCTCATTACAATTACATGGCAAGAGAAACCAATCTGGCGACTATCCTCTGACCTCACATATCAACAAGGCATTTCCACCAAAGCAATATCCGCTCACTACATGTTTTTCGGTTTTCTTTTGCACCAGATTTCAGTGTCTGGGCTTCCTGTGTAAAGTCTAGCGATTGTTCTGCATGAAAATCCCGCAAGATCAGACAAGTACATATTAGAGATGAGTACCGTTCGATCAGCCGGTGAGCGATCAGCCTCGAATGCAAATGATTCCATTCCAAGAGCACGTTTGCTCTTTCATCCAGAGATCGTAAGGTCGGATCGTGCTGTAGCCATCTGTCAATCCAAGCAGCACCAGCCAGTCAAGTGCATCTGCGGCTTTATTCTTGCCTTCTAGCAAAGTATGTTCAGAAGTATGAGAAGAGGAGAGTCTCAGAGGAGGCACATGATGGCTTCACCATCCCTGCTGAAATTTCATTTTATTTTCAGTTAAAATTTTTGTAAAAAAAAAGAAAATAAAATTCTCTCTGACCAGTAACACTGAGAAAGTCCTGCAACCCTAGGAAATTTTGGAGAAAATGTAAAAGGTACTTAGTAGAACATGTTTTATTATGTACAGTACTGTTTGAAAGTATTGACCTCCACGCCTTTTTGAAGCACTTTTTTTTTTTTGGTTATCATCAGTCCAGTTCGTGTTCCTTGTACGGAGTTTGTTAAACCACATAGTGACCTATGAATCATTCAAGCTCAAAAAACATTAAACTTAAGGCATAAACCAGTGATGAACAGGTGGAGATGATGACTGATGATCTGGCTGTTGATTAATAAAGTGGTGATGCTGAATGCTGAGTGGTTGGAACAGACGAGAGGGGAAATGAGGCTGCTGCCGCGGTTGTTACATAACCAATTTTATTATTATTTTTTTTTTTACAGTTGTAGCTTTAGGCACTTTGCAGCCTGTCACAATAAAATTCCCATTTCTTGAATTAAATCAACATAATTGAATTAAATTTGACTTAATATAAAAAACTGAGGCAGCATGTTTCACATCCAGGTTCCAGGTTCGATTCTCTCCTTGGGTCTGTGTGCATTAAGTTTGCATGTTCTCCCCGTGCTTGGTGGGTTTCCTCCAGGTAATCCGGTTTCCTCCCGCAGTCCAAAGACATGCAGATTAGAATCCTGGGATAGGCTCCAGGCCCCCCGCGACCCTGCATACAGGATAAAGCGGAATAGACAATGAATGAATGAATGAATGAATGAATGAAGAACAGTGGGGTAGCTTAACACTTCTGCACAGTACTGTACATATAATAGTTTTTATTTTTTAAGTTTATTATAGTTACAAAAAATTCCTTTTGCATCGTGTCAATTATGGTTCTTAGAAGAAAAATAAATACATAAATAAATAGATAGTCTGATAAAAATAAAAAAAACTGAATCTGGGCAGACAAATTGCAAACAGAGCATGTCTAGTAATGTCTCTACATGTTATGGTTTTCCAAAACCTTTCGCTTTCTCGAGTTATAAAAGAACAGTTCTTGGCAGTCGACTCAGACCTTTTGGACCCTATGGAGCTGTGTGGTTGGTTAATTCACAAAGAAAATTAACCAGCTGTTGGTAAACATGACGGCGCATGTCCATGCTGTGTGCTGATGTGAGCGGTGTGTGAAGTGTACGATTACAGTGAAGCCTTGTCTGTTTCTGTTTAGGTGATGAGCATGGTAAGTACTTGTACCCTGTCCTGAGTGTGCTTGCCTTGCTCTGCTTTTTTGCGCGCCCGCTTCTTCTCCAGGCCACACCTACAGTAAACACACACACACAAACCACACACAACCCAGCCAGCATGCTGACCTCCAGCTCACGCCCACCGCCTCTGTCCGATCACATCTGCACTGGCCTGCTAGCATTCCGCTCTGTCTGCTTCTCCTGAATTATTATCTGCTAGATCTTTATGCGTTTTTTGACACTGCACCGAGCGATGTTCATTTTATTTATATATTTATTTAAACAAATTTTTTTTTTTGCTTTAATAAGACCATGTTGGTGCAAGGAAGGATGTCTTTTGTAGCCTTTGTGCACTCGTAGGTCTGCGCCGAATCTTCGAGCTTCTTAATTAACCTTTGGCACGGCGATGTGTGTAAAATTGTAAGCATGCCTTGAATCGGAAAAACAAACCTGAAGGTCTGTGTGCGGGGTTCGCCGTTAGCCTCATCAGGAAGATTAAAGCTCAAGTTAATGAGTCAGTATATAAAGGAGAAAGACCCTCAACCACAGTGTCCTCCGCGCCTGCATTCACCATTAGCTCCGTGTTGTTGACTCTTTTCGGCAGCCTTGATGGCTCAATGTAGAGGGAAAATGTAACACGCTGGAGAAAAGAAGGTTATTATCGCCTACTTTGTACTTCTTAAAGACATTCGATTTGTCGGACACTTCTGGCGATGACGCTAACACGCGGGTTAATATGATGGACGGATGGACCTGCTTTCTTATCTGACTAATGAATGCGAGTTTAAGTATATGAAAGACATTCTTCTCAGTGTACAGCCGATGCACAGACACTTATTTTAATCAATCGCCGAGTCTGATTCGAGTGCGCATTCTTTTTTTTCCGAAGCGAATGCTTTCATGGCCATGGACCGATGCACTTTATAGCGCTCCTTTGCTTGTCTGGCTTGGTCTTCGTAACATACAATGCCGAGCACATCTTTCCCATTTTCTGTTGGACTTTTTTTTTTTCTCTTTGAACCATGAACGCTTTTTATACAGGATCAGACCGTGAAGGACAAAGCCCTCCAGAGCATGGCATCCATGTCCTCGGCACAGATCGTCTCTGCCACGGCTATCCACAACAAGCTGGGCTTGCCAGGCATCCCTCGACCCGCCTTCCCCGGAGCGGCTGGGGTAAGAAAGCCCAATCCCATTACACACACAAACACACATACACTGACTCAGCATGCTCATATCTATCGCACACATCCACATCTGATAAGTACACCACTGTCGTAGTCTAGATAACAGGCCAGCATGGCACGTTAGTACATCTGGGTTTATAGGAAGTGGGCGAACACTCAGATCCTTCGAGTATCACAGGCCTGCAGAAAGTGTGTGTGTGTGTGTGTGTGTTGATACGCTGTGCTTTGTTGTCTATTTATGTATCTAATTCTCCAGCTTTGGCAGGGCATGATATCCACGGGACAGCCAGGATCCTCGCAAGAGTAAGTATGTCTACGTTTCCTTTTCTTTGTCCTAGTCTTTCCCCTAGCGTCCTTTCATCTGCCTCCCACCTAGCTTTCAACTTTCACTCTAACTGCATCCACACTCGATTTTTGACCTCTTGCTATGCTGATAAAAGAGACGTATGAAAAACTGCTCTCCGCATTCTCAGCCACAACAGCGGTCGGTTAACAGCTGTGTTAAGAAAGTTCGCTTGTCGGAAAAGATCTTTCACTGATGGGGACAGCACTAGAGCTGTGCAATTAAGTTGATTTCGCCAATCCGTCAAATCGTTTGTTAGTGAATTCGATCGGTTGAATCGAATGACACCCAATAAACGGTCTCAAATTTACGGATTTTTTCGAAAATACACCACGGTTTTTGCAAAAAATACATACTAAGTACTCTTGTTTTGCAAAAGGAAAAGAAGATCTTTGCTTTGTAGGAGACATGACATGTAAACAATCAACAGCATTTCAATGTGAATTAAACAGTTTATTTTTAATGCTTCAAAATCCGATCGAAAATGCGCGACGCATAACAAACTGAATCGTATCGACAAGTCTTCCTCCGAATCACAGCTCTGGAAAGGAGACAGGATGGGAAAGTTAGACATGAGACAGAATTTCTGTCTCTGATAAAGCAGTACAAATTACTGCCTAGGCAAATTTGTCTATTGTACTATTTCTGGCTAAAATGTGTTAATATGAGCTATAGCGCTACTTGTGCAGTAGGTGGCAGCACCAGGAGTAGATAGTAGCATACTGAGCACAAAGTGGGAACCGAACTGCCTTGAGGTATGTGTATTTATTAGGGCTGTAGGACAAATCTTGTTTGGAAAAAGTATTTGGCCAGGACTTTGGAGGAATGTGGCAGTGTACAAAATAAGATTATGCTTGTACTTTTTTTTACTAAATACAATTTAAGTGACATGCTTTTGAATTTCAAGTAAATATAAGGCAGCAGTAGTGATGGCACAGAATTATTCAGTCTAATCATTACCACCCTAACCTACCGCCAATCAGTCTTTCTATATTAATAATGTTGTGATGAAATGCATGTATGGCAATTAAATACAACTACTACTACTAATAATAATAATAATAATGAATTAAATAGAATAATCCAGGGGGACTGGAGTCTATGCAAGGAAACACGGGGCACTGGGATGTGACTCCATCACAGGGCACACACTATGTGTAATTTGGAAATGACAATCAACCTAGATCACATGTCTTCATATTGTGAGAGGAAACCATCGAACCCAGATGAAACCCACCAAGCACGAGCAGAATATCCATATGCGCGATATTTAGACCCCAAACACTGGAAGTACAGTATAAGGAGAAGTATAAATGCAGACCATTAAGTAACTGTGCTACCATAATAATAATGATAATAATAATATTAATAGAAGAAGAAATAAATAATAGAAACATGTAACATTTTATTCAGGCCAGTGTTGTATCAGGACATCATGGGCATAGTCTGTCGTCTCATGCCTAGTCCAAGTGGTTACTTTTAAGCCTGTATAAAACAAGAAACCATGACCCTGGCCTCTTCACTGGGTAAAAATAATAGAGGAGCTACATCCCAGGCATTCCATGGTCTGTTTATGTTTTGTAGATTAGTATGTGTGTTATTTCCTTTTACTTGATTCACAAAACCTTCAAAGATATGTGTCTTAAACCTCCCTTTCATTCTGTTTCAGCATCAAGCCCTTCGCGCAGCAGGCGTACCCTATCCAGCCCACCGTCACAACAGCAATTTCAAGTACGTCCTATTTTGTATTTCTCTTAGATTCAGGTGGTTCCTAACGCGAGCGCCGTAGCTCATGGCTTACCTCCGCGTGTGTCCGAGCAGGTTACGAGTCCACAGC
>JAAGKR010000790.1:0-35900 GCA_011419295.1 Clarias macrocephalus
TCCCCTGGTCAGCACTTAACCTGTTACTCATATAAGTATCGGAAACAGGACCCACCAATATAAAGGATGATTCACAAGAACGGTGTGGACAGTGAAGGGTGTACTGAGATTGGGATGCCTGGAAAGCTGACCTTGCTTGGGATGCGGACGGTGACTGTGCGTCTGGTTCTGGTCTCGGTTGATGCAGACAGCTGTTCTCTGAGGACTTGTGACTGCAGTCGCTTAATACTTCAGGACTAAAATTTCCTACATTCTACATGAGCCTCCAATAACGAACTGGACTCCATATTAACTAAAGGCTTCCAGCATGAACTTCCACACACAGTATGACTGCAAACTATCTGTTTTCACCCAAATGAGAATATGTTCCCTGACTGGTTCTTCTCGGGGTTTCTCCCTACTGCCACCTCAGGGAGGTTTTCCTTGCTACCTTCGCCCTCTGCTGGCTCATCAGAGACTATCTCATTAATTTTATTCATACACCTTTTTCACATTTCATGCAAATTTCCATAATTTCCTTTTGATTGTGTAAAGCTTCTTTGCGACAATAACAATTGTTAAAAAAAAATTAAATTTTATTGAACTGAATGTAACTGACAATTTGAATCTTAACCTACCCTTGTTGATGAGTACGGCCTAACAAAAAAGAGTTTTGCATGTATAATAATCCATGATTTCTTTTAGAATGTTAAATTACTGTAATTTCTTGACATATGACATACACATTTAGCTTTTTTTCAGGTCTTTTCACTTTTTGTCTTTAGCCCCGAGCAAATATCATTGAGTCAATTAATTCGTAGGTGCATTTATAAAAAAAATACGGCTTTTGCCATTTAAACATAATGTACTAAGACAGACTGCTCAATACAAATAGAATGGAAAAAAATTGTGTTAACTGGTGGGCCACCATTCATACATTCTAAGAGAGAAAAATATCACAAACTTGATTTCTATACTATCCACCCAAAATATCAAGCATTACCTCACTTACTCCTTCTCTATACCGCTTATCCTGTGCAGGGTTGTGGGAACCTTTCACAGGAGGTTAGGGTTTGAGGCAGGGTACACCTTGGATATTGTGCTAATCCGTAGTATTATCTGTCATTTAAATAAAGCACACTTTTTAAGTACCTCAGTGTAGTAATTGTTTAGATGTCTTAGAGTAATTATAGTTTTTTTTTTAATCACGGAGCAGTTATGTGGCATCTCTTTGCCTTAGATTTCCAGAGCTCTTCCAGACATTCAGTGGCTTTAGAAAGACTTTCCCGGAGCTGTCCAGCTACTGTTACTGTGCTGATACCCGAGGCAGAGAGCTACCTAGAACTGGTGAGACAAAACTGTGTACAGTACATCAATTTAGCATCACGACTCTGATGCAGTTAAGAGAATCGACAATGTATGTTTAAAGCATTCAACTTTAGCATGTTTCTGCCAGTATATTTATTCTAGTCTGTCGTTTTCCCCCCCCTATGCAGGACTGGAGCTGCTTCTGAGTGAGGTATATGATACAGCGTTCTCAAGCCAGGATGTAGGACGCTTCTTCTCCGACTCCAACATGTATCGAATCCTCCAGAGGAGATACCTTGCTGTCCAGCTGGCCTTGTCTGGGCAATTTAGATGTGAGTTTAAATATATGGATTATATATGATTCAGTAAAAAAATTTAGTAAAAGTGAGGCGTGTCTTTTCGCTATAATTCAAAGTTGATTTGTGTAGGATTGTACCGGAGCAACTCTGATCATCTACTAAATACACTAGCATGTTTGCTGAATACCTCTTGAATAACTGTTATGTATGATGATGTAGGTCCAACACCATGTGAAAGTGAACAATCTGCAAGCTCTCAGGCTGGGAATGTCTTTGTGCCTTCATGTGATGCCCGTGGAAACTACTTACCAACCCAGTGCCAGGCTGGTGGACAGTGCTGGTGTGTGGACTCTGATGGCAAGGAGATATTTGGGACTCGACAACATGGAGTTCCTAACTGTCGTGAGTTTTAAATAAAGTTGTAGTTGTAAGATTTTGTTTTTAACTGTAACAGCCATAAATGTGACATTTGATTCACTAGTCCTTATGCATTGTTGAATCTTTGGCAGTGGTTATGTTGATGTTTATTAGAACTCTCTCTTTATAGTTATCATGACACTGTGATAGTGGTTGTGAATAATATAATTTGATGAACACTACGTGGAGCAGTTAAAAACTTGCCCAGCAGCTAAAACCTATTTGGTTCTCAGCCACGTCACAGATGTTTAAATAAAGAGCCGCTTTATGAACACAGAATGAACAATTGTAGTCACATTAAGATGCCCCAGGAGTTTTTGCTTAGTACGTTTAAAAATATTTATTCTTCCCACATGTTGTGTTTTGCATCTAAGCTTTTTTTTGTGTGTGTGTGCTTGCTTATGTAGGTGGAGGAGCAAAAGACTGCCTCTCTGAAAGGAGACAAGCTCTCTCCAGACTCTTTTATGGTCCAGCTGGATACTTTAGTCAGAATAATGTTTTTTTAGCTTCTCCAGCCAACATGCAGAAGACCTTCTCCCCTCTTATGCCATGCAGCCTAGAGTTCCAAGAGATTCTGGCCAAATCTGGTCTTTTTGGATCCTTACCTGAGTCAGAGCGTTTGGATATTGGGGACATACTGGCTGAGATTGTTCAAGGGTTGTTCCCCACAGGAGCTCTTGCTTTAAAGGCCTTGTCCCTCACCACAAACCCAAAGAGACTCCAGGAGAACCTTTTTGGTGGAAAGATCTTGAAAAATGCTGCTAGCTTTAACTTTACTGGTACTGTTGGTACCAGAGGCACTTTGAGATTTGGTCAGGTTTTCAGTCAGGTTGGCTTGATCCAAAATGGTGAGGACCTCCTGCAGCTAGCCAGGTTCTTCTCAGATGACTCCATAGATTTAAATCTGGATCAAGACATTTCAGATTCATATGGCCGCTCTGTAAACCTTAAGCGCAACAGAGACTTGATCAAGCTTATTGGGACAGTCCTGGAAAATGAGCAGTTCTTTTCTACACTACAGCAGACAATTACCTTCCTCAAAGCAGAAGATAATACCCAGCTAGGACCGATTTTCCAGGCAGTGTTTCAGAAAGACATTTGCGAGTCAGCTGCTACATCTCTGTATGTACCTCAGTGCACTGAAGATGGCCAGTATCAAGAGATTCAGTGCCAGGGCTCAGAGTGCTGGTGTGTTGACTCTAATGGGCTAGAGATTATAGGTTCACGCTCTACTGGGGCTAGACCAAGGTGCCAATCCCAGTGTGAGAAGGAGCGCAGGATGGCCATAGGAATAAAATCCAGCAGGTCAGCAGGATCTGAGGTGTTCATTCCGAAATGCGAGAAAGATGGAGACTATGTGCCATTGCAGTGCCTTGGAAAGAGCTGCTTTTGTATGGACCACACTGGAGCTAGACACAACACACTGAGCTCTGGAGGCTCTCTACAGTGTGAGTAGTTACTCCGAATGAAGGCCATGACATGTTTGATTATAGGGCAAGCATAACAGAACAGGGCACTAAAGTTCATGTGAGGTAAGCTTTCATAGACGTTGTAGACATCTGTGCACAAAGTGGTTTTATCTGAGTACATCTTGAGTGCAGGGAGCTCTTTTTTACAGTCTGCTATTAGGTGAAAAGGCGTAATTATTACTTACGTCAAGCACCACTTTTACTCTAACGAGGCGATAGTGCTGAAAGCAGGCATATTACAGAACAGCTACTTAAATGCTGAAAATCTTGGAATAATAATAATAGCAATAACAAAAATCATTTTTCCGAGAGGAAGGATAATATGCAATATATCTTAAATTTGATTGAGCAGTTTTTTCAAGACTGTATGATCATGATTGTCAATTTCTTTGGTTCGTCCTTCTGGGTACATAAATATATTCATCGCTTAAGTTTTTTTTTCTCTGATGCTCTAAAGAGTTGCATATACAGTAGTATAATAGATCCTCTTTAAAGTACCTCAGAAGCATGGGACAGCCAAACAAATTCCCAAAGACTTGTTTGCTAACAATGTTATGGATTATTTTATTAGTATTATTTTTTTTATTCCTTTCCAGGTCCAACAGACTGCCAGGTTACTGCAGCCCAGTATTTCCTGAACACAGTCACTTCCATTCTAGGCAGTCCTGCTTCGTTATCACTTTCTGATATCTACATTCCTCGCTGCACTTCAGATGGCAGCTGGCACCAGATTCAGTGTGATGGCCCCCCCGAACAAGCCTTTCTGTTCTACACTGAGTGGAGCCAAGTCAATAATGCTGGAAAGCAGCTGCCTGTATCTGAATTCCTTAATATTCTGCAAGAATACAGGAGAAATCCAGAAGCAATGGTATCATTCAAGGGTTTCCTGTTTGCATTATTCCAGGCAAGACATCAGAAAGTATTTCCTTCCTTGTCCAGGTTTGACACGTTTTCAGAACTCCCGTCTGAAATCCTAGATGGGAATGCACAAACTCTTTTTGAGCCGTCTGTTTTCCTCAACCCTCTGTCCTTGTGGAGACTTCTCCGAGGGGACGCTAGCCAATATCCAGGCCCACTGTCAGACTTCAGTGCTCCTCTGGGACACTTTAACCTGCGCCAGTGCTGGTGTGTGGACCAGAAAGGAGCCATGATACCTGATTCCAAAACTTCAGTTAACCAGGTTCCAAAATGTGTGTGTTCAACCCAGTACAAATTCATGATGTTTTTACAAATACAACTAAAGTCTTAACGTTTCCACTGTTCCACTGTTTTGCAGGTTCAGGGTCATGTTCTTTGGTTCGTGATCAAGCTGATAAATTCTTGGCAGAGGCAGAGAGGCTGATCGCTCTCTCTAATAGCACTCGTATACCTGTGGGTTATAGCTTCCTCCTGGCAGAGAGTGTAAAACTGAGCCCTGGGGAGCTTCAACAGGCAGTCAGTCCTGGGTTTCAGATCTCTGATGTTCTATTGAGTAATACAGACTCTGCCCTGTACCTTGCAGCATATTCTAGTATGTCATATCTCTTTCTATCTCCCTGTATGTATTTCAAGCTGTTTATAATGATCAGTAAAAATGTCATGATACTATATGATTTTTTTGGAAGGTGCCTCCTATTTTGCTAATGTTTAAGTGATGATCTCATTACACAATCAAGTTTGATGGAAAATACATGCAGAATGATTTCCCTTTGCTACAGCCCTTCAGTTTTATTGGCAGAGCAGCCTTTTGGCTAGTGGAAGAGACAGTCAGAGTCTGCTGTTTGGATATCAGCCGTATAGCCCACAGTGTGACGCTTTTGGCCAGTGGCTGCCTAGTCAATGTCATCCAAGCACTGGTAGGAAAAGTCTATAGTTTCTTACAGCTGTCTATTATTCCATTACTGTGGAATTGGGTGATTTCAGTGAAAACATATCGTGTATACGGTTTAATAAAATCATATTTCCAAATAGATAAAATACAGGATGCTTCAGCTTTACTTGATATTCCTGGCTAGATAGTTTGCCTGTAACAAATATAGGCATCACATATAAAGTTTTCATAAGAGACATTGTCATTTCATCACTGCAGGTTATTGTTGGTGTGTGGATGAAGAAGGAGGTTACATTACTGGATCTCTTACTGCTCGCTCCATACAGCCTCCACAGTGTAAATTCATATTACTACCTTTGCACAATTACAGCTGTTACCAGTATCTGATTTTAGTTACATCCTTTTTCATCAGATCAATAAAGTATCTATATATCCATCCATCTATCTATCTATCTATCCATCCAATCTGGTTTGACCTGGCATTGACCTGATTCACCTGATGAATGTCTATACACATGATTCATCTTATAATCATCACTATGAATGTATGATTGTCACATGTTGTTTTCAGGTCAAACTACATGCCAAAGATCACAAACACAGTTCAGGTTGTCTGTTTGGAGTAAAGCAACATCAAACACGACTGTTTCCTACAGCTCATCCTGTGAGGAGGTGGGTTTATTTTTAACCTGGACATGCTTATTCCAAAATATATAAGTCATTCGTTTATTATTATACGCCAGGGTTACACCTATGTGTGCGTGTGCGTGTGTGTGTGCGCGCGTGTGTGTGTGTAGGATGGTGATTTTTCTGTGCTCCAGAAGTATAATCCCATCAAGAATGTTGCCGTGTGCGTCAGTCCTGCTACTGGAGAAGTCATCCAACCAGCCACACTTAGCCCTACAGGAGAGCTACAATGTAAAATACAATCATTTATTTGTTCTTTTATACAACAAAAAACATATTTTATTAAACTTATAATGAGAATTGACTATACAAGTGCACACATTTGAACTTGTTAGATTTCTGTTTCTGTTTAGTGTTAAATTGATGCGCACCAAACCCGTGAGTCACCCTATGCTCTCAAAACAGCCTCAGTTTTTTCACATGCACGTTCATGCTGCAAGTCTCCTATTCTGCTACTCCCTAAAAGTGTTCAACTGGATTCGCTGCTAATGACTGGAAAGGCCTCAGAAGAACACTATCTCACTTAAATCTCAACTTGAGACGACTTTTACTTTGTGGAAGTAACAATACTTAAATAGACTATGGCTTTCAAATGATGATTGATTGATATTTCCTGCATCAAAGTATGCCCAGAATGAAGTTCTCACATCATTCAACCACCTACAAGCCTGGACTCTGGACACAAGGCAGGTGAAGTCCATGGATTCATGCAGTTGGAGCCAGTTTCAGACCCAACCATCTGTTGCCTCAGTAGAAATCGAGGTTCATGAGACCAGGCTATATTTTTTCCCGTCTTTATTTGTCCAGTTTTCGGGAGCCTGTGTCCACTGCAGTCTCAGCTTTCTGTTCTTGGCCGACAGAAATGGAACCTGACATGATCTTCTGCTGCTGTAGTCTATCTGCCTTAAGGTTTGGCATGTTCAACACTCTAAAATGCGTTTCTGCTCAACAGAATTGTCTGTCAGCCTCAATCAGTCTGCCCATTCTCAGGTGACCGCTCTCATCAACATGCCATTTCTGTCTGCAGAACTGTCACTGTGTTGTGTGTGAAAACGCCAGGAGATCAGCCGTTACAAAAATATCGAAGCAGCACATCTGGCACCAACATTCACACCACAGTCAAAATCACTGAGGACACATGTTCCCCATTCCGAGTGTTAATGTGAACATTACTTGAAGATGCTGGCTCATTTCCGCGTGATTTTATGCACTGGCCGCTGTTACGCATGAAACGATTAGGTGTACGGGTGTTCCTGATAAAATGCTCTATATGTTTAAAAACAACCTACTCTGTATGACGTACACTTACTTTTGCCTGGTCTGTTTCTTGGTGGTGTGTTTTGCATTGTGCGTGGTTATGCAGGTCCCAGTTGGTGTGCTCTTCGGAAAAAGCTGGCGTCTGAACGGGAAGCAGGTATTGGCTATGAGCCAGAGTGTGTGGAAGATGCTCAGACCTTCACACCTCAGCAGTGTGATGACGTTCATTGCTGGTGTGTTTCTAAAAGTGGCCAGGAGATCCCCTCCACTCGTAGCCCTCGCTTAGTGAACACACTTTCCTGTGATTGTACGCAGTTTCCACTTCTCTTTTTCTGCCACAGATACTTTGAATATCAGTGAAGTAGTTTCTTAAGGCTTGTTTTTTACAGATGACGTATTTTCCCTGTGTTGCGTTAGCTCCTCAGTGCCCTCTTGTCTTCGGCATCTCTATATCCCATGGTGCTGTTCTCTGTGCCAATGAAAGTGTGGCTGGAAAGCAGAGGCAGCGCTGTGAGGTTTCCTGTGACCAAGGTTATATCAACGCCCTGTCTGCAGAAACATTCTTGTGTGATCCGATGACCAGGACCTGGCTGGGTGAAGCTCCTCTGGCCTACTCCTGCCAAAGTAAAATTCACACACACTCCCAACCGCAATCTATGTAAAGAGTGCGTTGGCAACTTTTGTTTACACTTGTCTGCACTGTTCTTAGGAGCTCAGCCTCTGCAGATTGTTCAGGTAACCACAATGCTGCAGTTGTCTCTGGAAGAGACTCAGCAAAGCTGCAGTGTTCAGCGTTCTCTGCTGCAAGCATCTCTACTGTATAGCATGCAAGCAGCAGGACTCTGCAGTCTAAAGGTACTCACATATATCCATCCGTTTGAAGGATATCTGCTGCAGCTGTCCAGTTTCTGAAATATATACGTATATTGTGTTCTTTCTGTGGCTTAGCTATCTTCTGGTCAGTACATCTCAATTTGTGATGACTCGTCCGTCTCCTTGGAGTGTGTGAGCCAGCAAAGCGTTACTGCTTACATCACTTTTAAAGCTCGCCTCTCTGATCTGCCAGTCAGCGTCCTGCCTGATCTGCATGACGTTGGTAAAAGCAGCTGCAATTGATGCACCACATCTATCACTGAATCACTTCTGATACATAAATCTGTAATATGTCTATTTTTAAAATGTGGATTTTATCATTTAGATAGAAATACTCTATCTAGGAAGGATGTTTTGAAATGATTCAATTAAAGATGGAGGCCATGTGTTTCCAGACCCACAGCAATTATATAATATTTGCAAAAATGCCTTGCAAAGGATCTCAGGAGTTTCTTATCTACACACTTGTATTTACATTTTTCCAACCTGGAAATTAGCTCTGCCCCAACCCCAACACAGCTTCTTACCTCTGCTTGTTTTTTTCCCAACGAATTCTATTCACGATATATATAATATATAGTCCATAGACGATTGGGTCGGTTAGGGGGGAAAAGAAATGTAAGGAACGGTTTTTGTTTTTTAAGGAACATTTCATTCAATGAATCAAGCAGTAAATGTAAACCTATACATATTTTAAGCTTTTATGAATCTAGACTGGCAAAAGTGTGTGTGTCTCTTTTTTAGACACTGTACTCAGCAGTCAGATGAAGCTGAAGCAGGTGATGGCGTTGATCAGGAACAAGTCGTACCAATCAGTCTTCATCCAGGAAAGCACTACAGCCTCGTCCTCGCCTGCCTTTTTCAGCTGCTCTTCAGGTTTTCAGCTACTCCCAGACTCCTCTGGGTGTGGTAAGCTGACTCTGCTGCCTGTTTCTCTGCTAATCATAGGCCTGCTCTGTGTAATGAATGGGAAAACAGTGATCTGGTCCAATACTGTCAGGTTTTTATATATGTATCAAGGTTTTTTTTTTTTTTTTTTAAATATGGCTGGCCAACTGCCCTCTAAGATCTTTCTATTTGCGTTTTTAGTTTAGTCCGTGGTTACTAGTAGTGTTTAATTTGCTTATTTAAAATGCTTATTTTGACACATGCTGTGATTTAAACAGAGATATTTAACTTAATGTATTATTTTGCCTTCTGTATATTTGTTTAGGCTAACACCATGTCACAAAAGATCTCATTAAAAGGATGTTAGCAAAGTTTTTATTTTTATTTTTATTTTTTATCATTATAAACTATTTAAAAAAAAAAAGTAAATTCATGACAAGCTTTCCATACATCCCATGTGTATATTGGGACGAAATAATTGCAATATAATATTGCATATTCCATATTGCTTTCCATATTTCAATTTAAAATTGTACATGGTTAATTGTGCAGCACTAATCACACATGTCTCTTTCAGTGGTATGTCCAGCTGGCTCGTTCTCCAGTGGAGGTAGATGTGCTGCATGTCCGCGTGGCTCATATCAGTCTGAAGCAGGGAAGACCTTCTGCCTCCCCTGTACATCAGGAACCTCCACCGAAGCACTGGGAGCCTTCAGCCTCTCATACTGTAAATGAAAGTTAAGCCTATTCTTTATGGCAGAGTAGAATTAATTGAATCCAACTCATCATTGTTTTGGCATAATTGTTCAAAACTTTGTCAGTTAGTGAGACAAATGTGATTTCATATTCATGCTCGGACATAACGTTTGTTATCTGTGGTGTGAAGGTTTTTCGGAGTGTCAGCAGAGTAAGTTCAACTGTACTGAAAAAGGTGACTTCCTGTCAGCCCAAAAGCTCTTCATGTCCGGCAAGTGGCTTTGTGTCACTGTAGAAGGGGAGGAATTGTCTTGGACGTCTGCAGATGAGCCACTCACTGCAGAGCAATGCACAGGTACATCATGCAGTCATCTCAAATGAAAGAAATGTATATTATTTATCTGTAAATTAAAGATCCCGATGGTTGCATTCTAGAGATGCATTCCTTTTAACGTGTAAATATTTTCAAGTGAGTGCATGTGTATATGTTTGTCTGTTTA
The DNA here is from genome assembly GCA_011419295.1 of Clarias macrocephalus. NCBI lineage: Eukaryota > Metazoa > Chordata > Actinopteri > Siluriformes > Clariidae > Clarias > Clarias macrocephalus. The sequence continues at coordinate 10,184 of JAAGKR010000790.1, forward strand.
TATGAGCAGTTTTGGAGAAGTTCCAGGCTGTTCCAGTCTCATCACTGTTGCTGGATTCTTTGGATGCTGTGGTGCTGCAATCAAGTCCCTCCCCACAGCCACTGGAAACTCGGATTAGAGAATGTGTGCTTGGTGAGTATAACTGTGTGTGGGAGTGTGTCCACTCCGCCCTCCCTCTCTCTCTCTCTCTCTCTCTCTGTCTGTCTCTGTAGGTAGGTCTAATAAAAAAATAAATAAAAAAAAAAACAGAATTTAAAGGCATTACATACAACTAAATAGTTTTTTTTTCAATCCTAAGTAAGTCTGCCAAATGCCGAAATGTAAGTGAAACACTTAACACCCTGGCGTTTCCAAGTGCTGTTATTATGAGGACAGTTTTGCATTAACTACCTGTTTATCACGATTTTAATTAGTTTCAGAAGTGCACCAAAATAAATAAATCACCCACTAACCTTCTAAACACTTAGTAACTATTGTGGCAAACTAAAATGACCATTTTTTTCTGCTTTTCTCTCTAGACTGTGCAAAAGACGCCTCGTGCCAGTATGTTACTGTTTTCCGCGATGGAACACAAACCGTCTGTGACCTCTACAGCACAGACACAACTAATGTTGAATGCAAGACCTCTCAGGAAGTAATAAGCTCACATTATTCCCAATAAAACTGGTGCATTTCTCTGCATTATATCAAGCTTGTTCACTCAAATATAGAACATATCTCTACAAAGAACACACAGTGAAAACATTTGAAAGGCACTTCAACTTAAATGTTATCAGTGCCTCTATTTAATGTTTTGTGCTTTCACTGGAAAAACTATTAGAGCAGATGGAACTTTCCTAGTTCAGGTTCAGGAAATGTTTTTTTTTTTGTTTGTTTACATTTTTGGACACTTTTAGGCTGTTATGCTTTAAATGATTCTATCCTGCTTGTTTAGTTTTTAGCCAAATAGTTATTGAATGCAGTTTTAAAAGAAACATCTGTAAACAAATGACAGGCTAATCAAATGGAGAGCATTCACCAAAAAATGGCCAAACACATGCCTATGACGTTTTTTGTTCCTTTTGACAAACATTCTTGAGTGATCCTTTTACTGTTATGGGTAACATCAGATGCAAGTTCAATAATCTGCATTGACTTTGTTTCAATTGGCATTACAGACCAAAGGGTTTCTGGGAAATGAAGCAGCTGATACATTCCAAGCTTTGAGCTGCTTGTTGAAAGTCAAGGTTGGAGACAAGCCCAGTCTCACAGTGCTTAGAAAGAAAGGTATGATATTGGATCTGTGCAGTTGTTTTAGAGTATATAACCATATTTATAAACTAGTCTATACACACAAATTATATTGGCAAAAGTATTCGCTCACCTGCCTTCACATGCATATTAATTCAGTGACATCCAGTTCTTAATCCGTAGGGTTTAATATGATGTTGGCCCACCCATTGCAGCTACAACAGCTTCAGCTCTTCTGGGAGGGCTTTCCACAAGGTTTAGGAGTGTGTTTATGGGAATTTTTGATCATTCTTCCAGAAGCACATTTATGAGGTCAGACACTGATGTTGGACTAGAAGGCCTGGCTCTCCACTCTAATTCATTCCAAAGGTGTTCTATCGGGTTGCATGCACTGGTGCGCAGTCATGTTGGAACTGGTGTGGGGTGGTTTTTCAGGAGTTGGGCTCGTCCCCTTAGTTCCAGTGAAGTACGGAAAGGAAAGGAACTCTTAATGCTTCAGCTTTTTGGACATTTTGGACAATTTGCTGCATCCCTCCTGTTCCAACATGACTACGCACCAATGCACAAAGCAAAGTCCATAAAGGTATTGATGAGCAAGTCTGGTGTGAACCCGATGAGTCCTGAAATCAACCCGATAGAACATCTTTGTCTTGTCTGCTATTCTGGAAGAATGGTGAAAAATTCCTATAAACACACTCCTGAACCTTGTGTAAAAATGCACCTTTTTGATTAATTTGAAGAAGACATGAAAAGAAAAAAATATATTTTTGGACGATTGATCAAAATGTAAAGTATATTAAAGCCTCTTTTTATTCTTGCCTATCCCAATCTCCTTGTTTCTGCACTGAAGGATATGAATTCAACACTGCTGGCGTTAAGAGCTTTAAGAGACTGAATTTTCACAAAGTGAATTCTGGAGTGTATCGCACTCTCGTATTTGAAGCATCCAGGGCGTCTCTAGATGATGTCCACCACTTCTGTGCGGACACCTGCAGTCAGGAGAACTGCTGCGATGGCTTTATTCTCAACCAGAATGTCCTTAATGGGGGTCAGTTGTGGTTTTATTTCTAAATTCACTACATAAGAGATGTATTAGAAGCAATCATGTTAGAATATAATTGTTTGTTTTTTACTAATACACTTTAAAAACTTATAACATCCTGGAATTTCCTTTGGGATCAATGAAGTATCTTTCAATGTAGAAATATTGTATTTTTCTTAAAGACCAAGTTCACATTTTGATTTCATATTTGAGCAGTTTTATATATCTATTCAGTGATTTCAAGTCACCGATTTTAAGCCGATAAAAGCAGTTTTAGTTCGATTTCTTTCCTTTTTTTCACCAACAATAATTGTTTTATAAAATAAATTATAATTAGTTATGGCTCCAAGTATGCTAGTTTAGTTGTTGATATCAATTTCCTCAAACTTAAAAAAAAAAAAAAAAAAACATTAAAAAGTATAGAGAAAAAAGTAAAACAAAGACCTACTTTTCTTTCCAATGGCCCACACGTTCTTGTCATGATTCAGTCTGTTCTCTTCTTTGTGGTTTTTAGTTTCGGGGTGCTAGAGGGCTGGAAGATCTGATTTAAAGTTAGATTTAAAAAAAAGAAAAAAAGAAAGAAATTACGTCAGTGGAACATTCTCTGGTAACAGTAGCTTATTATATCACTCGGCATTAACAACATGAAGAGTGTGTGACGTGGAAATGCTTCATCGGGAGCACAAGTCAGTGCTCATTCCACTCGTTTCCATTGACAGATGTCTTCCATTTGTCTGCATCACTCAAGTAATTTATGTACAACATGTGTAATATGGAGTTTGCAACCAAAGTTAAAGTCTAATGTGAGCTGGAAGTGGCATGATTTAAATTTGTTTGAATAAATTATTTATGCTGTTGACATAAAATGTCCTGATGTGACTAGAAATTGCCAAATAAATACTTTAAAAGCTGACTTAAAACTGCTCAAATGTAAAATAAGAGTCCTTCTCCTCCAGCTCCTCTGGAGTATAGGTAGAACTCTAAAGGAATGAGTCTTTCTGTGTTGGGATTGGCAGGATCAGTGATGTGTGGCCTGCTGAGTTTTCCTGGTGTGCTGCAGTGCAATGCGGAGGACTGGGACGTAACCGGCGTAGCTTCATCCGGCCGGACCTGTGGAGCTGGACTCGAATATAACAAACAGCAGAAACGTTTTACTTTTGAATTTGGTGGACAGAATTTCACAATCAGTAAGAGCTTTGAAGCTAACAGTGGAATCTGTGTAAAAACATTTGGTTTTGTTAGAAATGCTTAAAAACATTAAATATATCACCATAAAGAGAAGGAAACTTTCACGAGAGTTTCTCTTTTGCAGTAGAAACCGTTATAAGCTAGAAGAATTGACCATCATAATATTACATTGCAGAAGCTTTTGTAAAGGTGTAGATTTTGTACTTATAAGGTACACAATTGACTACTATTGGTTATAAATTATGTTTCTATAGACAGGGATTATGGGCACCCAAGGCTTATGGCTTTGCTTGGGGGGTCCCTAGGGGGCAGAGCTGGCCTGGCACACTAGGGGAAACCACACAATATTGGGCAAAATGTTTTAATGTTATGGCTGATTTGTGTGTGTGTGCGTGCGTGCGTGTTTGTGTGTGTGTGTGTGTGTGTTTGTGTGAGTGTGTGTGTTGCATTTAGTTGAGTAAAAATGTTGTTATCTTTCAGCTGATTCAGCGTTGCCAGCATCAAGCAAAAACAAATCTGATTACCAAGCGACCATCATCAGCTTCCAGCAGGTGTACCTCTGGACAGGTCAGAATTATTGCTCTAATCTCAATAACAAAGAGTAGTCACACTAAAGGGTCACAGGTTGACAGAGTAATGTACATGTTGAACTATCTTGGTGTACCACAGCTTACTGTCATAGTTGCTTTAAGGTAATAACAGACACACTTTTTGCCTGCAGAATCAGATATGAGCATTCGACCAAAGACTGAGGCCTCTTGTGGTGGATCAGCACTTCTAGAAGTTTCCATACCCTCATTGTCTGGTATGAAAATTTGACTCTTGTACTTTAGCTGAACCTTTAAACACATTGATATTCTTATGGCTGAAGAGTCACTATTATTACTGCATTTATTACTCCGTTATGACTGTATGACTGTAACAGTGTCCTATATGCAAACATACACACGTACACTGCCTGGCCGAAAAAATAAATAACACTTAATAATATATTGGACAGCTCTTAACCCAATTCGAGTTGTTTCAGATAGTTGTTCTCTTTACGTTAAGAAGGAAAGTGATCATTATTCTTCTTTTAATGAATAATAGTTTTATTATAGTCTTTGATTAACACGCTATTTTATATGGCCTTGTAGAGTTCGTGAAGGAGAATTTCGAGGTTCTTGACTCCAGTGAAATTAAGACTGACTCAACGAAGGAAACACCAAGCCAGCGGTACTGGGTCTTCAAACACCAGTTTACTTCAGCAGAAGGCCAGCTCTGGTGTCTCAAACGTAGGCTATAAACCTTATTGAGTTCTATTTAATAAAATGATGTTACACATCTTTATATATAACTTTTTCTTTTTTTTTGTTGTTGTCGTGGGGTGGTACTATCAAGGCATTAAGTTTTTTAATGAGAATGTGCATTTATTGTTCATTATCTTTTAGAATAAATAATTAAAGGGGCCTTGATGCTCTTTAAGGTTAAATTATCTAAGATTATTAAAGGTGTAAATATAATACTAAAAGTACAAAAGATGTCCCCATCATTAATCACCACGGCAACAAGGAAACATGTGGTATCTTGATTCCTGAGAGTGTCGTGTGTGTGTGTGTGTGTGTGTGTGTGTTTTTTCTATGGGTGTATGCACTGCAGGTTGTATGGAAGAGGAGTTTTGTCATGTTGCAGACCTTCGAGATGAAGCCCCTGTGTATTTTACATGCCTGCTGTATCCTGATACCCGAGTCTGTGGAGCCTATGACAAGCCTCTGAGGCAGGCCTGCAGTCTGGTACTGCCACAGGACCCACAGACTGCCTACCAGAAGAAGGGTAAGCTCAACACAGTCAGTCGTGCTGCACTGAGAATTTAAATGTAATGCATTAGGAAACCACACTACATCAGTACTGTGCCTCTTTTGCCGTAATAAGACAGTGTCTGATGTACGTTATTTAACCAGTGTTTAATGTTCCCTTTTCCACTGTGTTTTTACGTTCAGGTCAGAATCAGAATCTATAATAATTTCACATGGGTCTGGTATTACTACTTCCCACAGCTCTTTTTTTGGAAAATGTCACATGAGACCGGTCTTTTCTGAATACTTATTATCTTGTTTTGGTGTCTGTTGATCTTAGCAACTGTCCCAGCATTTAAATAACTCCTAGGTTTATACAGCTGGGTCTGAATTGCTCCAGGCCTCAGTAAGTTGTCATCTGAGTTCTGAGCACAGCCAGCACTAATAAGCCTCTGTGAATGCATAGAGCTGAAGATTAAGTCTAAAGAAAGCAAGTGTTTCTGGGCTGATCTTTAAACAAAATTTCTTTTGGCACACTTTTTCTTGGCAAAGCCATTAAAGCATAGTATTTATTTGGGAAAACTTTTCAAAGACAAAATTTATTTATTAAAAGGCCTTGTGTAAAAAAATAAAAATAAAATGCAAGATGTAAATGTGCACGAGTACCGTATGCTCCTCATGTATCCCACAATTGCTCTGGGATAATCATATTTTTTTTATATTTGTCAATGAATATAACAATTGATCAGTGCATGGAGAGAATTCTTGCCTGACCTCCAGTAACCACAGTGTAGCAGTCTGTGTCAACAAACTAACCGACCCAGATAGCACTTGGATATAGGCCATTTCTGGCATTTCTTGCGACTCCGTTGGCCCATTCTGGTGGCACTGGTAAACAACAACAATAATAATTTAATGAGCACAAACTCTAGACAGCCCTAAATACATGTTTGCTTTGAATTATTTAAAGATGTTTTCCCCCCCACAAAAGTTCAGTTGCCCAGGTAATAATGTGGGTAATGAAGTGTTGTTTCATTTTCTTTAATTATTTTTTTTATTGTACACTCTATAAATATGCAATAATTGTTCAGGTGTGCCTTTAGCATTTGGCAACCGGGAGTGGACCACTCATGGGCCATTGTGGCAGAGATGGTCCAGAACTGAACCATAATAAATTTGCTTGCTTGTTTACAAATTACATCAGATTGAACATTTGGTTATTCTCATGACATAAAATCACCAAATGAGCACAAGAAATGCATTTTTAGCAATCGAATGCAAAGTCTTACAGTAGTTCAACAGTTAAGGAAACCTATGGCAGTTTTGCTTCAAGTTAAAAGTTGGAAAGTCACAAAAGTTCACAAAAATAATAATTTCATAGGGACTTCATGAAATGCCTGGGTTACTACTAGAATGTCATTTTAGAATGTAAGGACAGTCCTTCACTGCAAGGATTCTCAAGCACTGCAGCTCTATTACCAACATATTTAATGCTGTCCTGTGAACTGAATGGTTTTGTTTAAGTTTTATTATAGTTGTAAGTTAAATAGATTAGATGAATGGGATATTTCTTGGTACATAATTCCTCTCTTGCATTTGTGCGATAACTTTATTTTGTCTCCAAGAAAGGAAAAAAAAAGTCAGTATTATGTAATGTTTTACTGGCAGCCACACGGTAGTGGAGTTTCCCCTTCACGTGTGGAGGGCGTTCAAACATCCAGCATACTGAGGCCAGGTGGTAACAGACATCCTAACAGATTTCCATTTGCACTGGACTGTCAAGCTTCTTAAGGCTATTCTGTCTGGTGTCTCCTCATGACTGTGCTATGTTGTGCCTTAATATAATTTTTCAACTTTTTTTTCCTCTTTTTTTTCAGAGCGTGGGTAGTATAGAAGCGTTGCGGGTGGGGAGAATTTGAAAATAAACTGCTAGGACAGAGAATGTTTATAAAATATGTCAAATAAAATTTTTATATACATTGTATATGTAGCGGTTATATCTATATTTTTTCTATATTCTACAGTCAATAAGTTACAAACTTGACTATCAGTGAACTGTGTTGTGCTTTTAATGGTAAAGGGCCCTTAAAATAGGACTGACACTGATTACATATTACTGTTAACATATTGCATATGGAGTTTCTTATACAAACTCCCCTTCACTGAGTTTACTAAATTTGTTCATCAGAAAACAGTTCATTTTATATAATGCATCTGGTAAAATTGGAATATTCCATTTATTTAGACAAATCATCACAAGTTGATTCTTGCTTCCTCTCTTTCCAGTGAACCTAACTGGCAGTGTCAAAAGCTTCTACAGCCGTGTGCCTTTTAGAAAGATGATATCTTATTCTGTCCGCTACCGTGTTCCTATGCTCGACAAGTCCATCACTGAAGGGTAAGCATGACATAAAAAAGATGTTAGCTCTGCCAGCGTTTTTGATCACGAAAGAAAGCTGATCACCAGGAACACTGTCCTCAGAAAATCACACTGATATGATCTTTCATGACCCCATGCGTCTATTAGTGGAAGTCTGGAATTTTGAAATCGATTTCTATTACACTAGTTATAATTACCACTGACAACCAAAAGCCTCTTTATATCCATTTCCTGGTTCATGGTTAATGTTTTTTATTCATTTTTATTTTATTTTATGTCACTGCTGTGATCAGGTTTTTCGAATGTGAGAGGCGCTGTGATGAGGATCCTTGCTGTAGAGGAATCGGCTACATTCAAGACACTGGAGCATCTGGTATAAGCATGCTGCAGCTTTTATGGTGTTTTGTCCCATGCTATTAATGCATACAGCATGTTGATAATGGATGGACTACAACTAAATACATCTCTGTTTTTCTTGGCTCAGATGTCCAGTGTCTGACTCTGAATAGTCTGGGGATTCAGACATGTGGAGAAAATGAACGAACTAAGTGGAGAGTGCAGGACTGCTCTCCATCTAAAGTACAGACTGAGGTTTACCCTTTTGGCTGGTATGAGAAGCCAGGTTTGTATGCATTCTGCACTTTAGGAATACGAAAGTATGCAGACATGTGTGTGTGTATCTGCTTGTTACATAATCCATATCAATAAATTTTAAGTACTGTACTATGTCTGGCCCAGATCATCTATGTTATTATGTAAAGTTTATCCAAACAGATTCTACTCTATTCTGCTAACACTGCATAAATGATCATATCTCTGTGGTTTTAGTCAATCAGTGGACAGAAAGTCCTGGTATTTGTCCTTCCTTCAAACTTCGCTCTCCCTCGAAAGTTGGTAAGAGACTAATGATTTTTTTATTATAATAATATGAAAGCGCTACTTGTGTTTGGTTGAAATGATAATTTGTTAAACACAAACACACTACATGTTAGATGTACTTCACAATGTCCTGCTCTTTTGTTACCATATACCTGTAACATGGGATTTCATTTCAAGTAAAAATGAATATCACTTGCCACTAGTACAATTAGCTGTGTTATAGTGGTCAATTTTATACTTAAGTGAATGTACATCTCATGTTCCATCTGATGACGCCTCATCTGTTCAGAATTATTAACTATGTGCACAACTACTGTATAAAGTAGTCAATGTCTGTGTGGATGACAGTGTGGATCAAAATTCTTGATACAAGTTTGAATTTATTTTCTACATTCTAGAACAATACTGGAATTAATTTTTTTAAACTATGAAATAACCTATTTGGCATTGGGTAATTAAGTACCAACAACAGTCAGTTGTCTTTTCAAGACATGAAAAGCAAGGTCAAGATTTACCTCTTCCTCAGAGGGGAAGTTACTGTAGTTCTGTGTGGTTCTGTACTGTAGTTCTGTTGCAGTATCCCGTAAGTATGATCCAGTACATGGCATTCATTCTTATTCTAGTTTATTCATTGTACAGTACCTACATTTAAGTGACATTTAAATGCCCATGTTCTGTATCGGTTGTCTCCAGTAAGAATAAATTATGAAGTGTTTTAAAGTCAGCTGTTTTACTTGGTTTATAATATTAAGAACATTATGAAATATTAATTGTCATTTATTTGACTTTTGTATTAGAATTACCATCACAATGCAAATAATCACACACATCCTGATACAACAGTAAACCGGCAATTTATGCAAATGTGATTCCCCATAGCCTATAAAACACTTGTGTATTTGTACTGCACTCACAAATACTACTGTAATCTATTTTATGTATACTTTTGAAATACAGTATATTAATATGAATTATTATTCCAGTTGATTTGAAAAACTGGAGACAGCTGGATGCTTCGTATATCCTGGTGGACTCGTCTGTCTCTGCATTCGATGCAGTTCACATCAGTAGGGACATTGCTGATGACCTGGATAAAGTTCGTGACTGGTGTCTGGCTGGTGAGCCCTTCTCTCATTACACACATTCAAACAACTCTGGTAAGCAATGAAGGATACCTACAGATACAATGTGTGAGTGTTTGTTTGTATGTGTTTCTCTGCAGCCTGTGAGGAGAACAACTCCTGCTCAGCTGTGTCGGTGGCCAGTAGAGAGTCAGCAGCGAGGTGTGTGATGTACCCAGACACTCATATCTGCCTACCGACCTCAAGCGGTCAGCACTGTGTTCTCCTCATTAAGGAACCTGCCCAGTATGTCTACTTAAGAACTGGTGAGTATAATGGGCTGGGAAACTTAGTTAAAAAAGAGCTAAGAATAGATCATTCTTCATTCTTCCTATTATGGATATACTGTATATTTATATATTTATATTAGATATTTTATAAATACATGCATCTATTATAGGCACCTCATTTATACCTCATAGCTCCTCTCTTTAACATTCTTATTAAATAACATCTTATTGTGTCATTTTAATGATACAGTGTTTTTCTATATTAAAGATTTGAGACAACAGCTAACGTCGGTGACCATCCCTGGCCATGGAACACTCCTTGGTAAAAATGAGATGAATCTGGTTGGGCCTGACAGCAAGAGTGTGACCTATTTCCTGGGTGTTCCTTACGCAAGTCCACCAACTGGTGAAATGCGTTTCATGCCCCCGAAGCCAGCTGATTGGACCGGCACCTGGAATGCCACATTTGCTCGGTGTGTGATTATTCTCTTTCTATATGCTGTGCTCAGCTTTTAGTTGCGTTAACATAGTGCAAAGTTAATAAGGAGATTTCTCACATCAGTATTCAAGCCGCAAATGTAACTGCATGCCATCATTCTAACTGTGTATTTCAAAGATTGAATTTGTTTATGGATGAAATTTTGAAAAACGTTTAATGTAAGCTGTATGTCTGGCTGTATCTACAGTAGCTGTAATACTTGGCATATTTTCTTTTGCAGGAAGAAACAATGGCATTATTTAAAATGACAAATCAAATAAACTAATTACAAGCATGCCAAAATAGGACAGGTCCCATGCTTACACTATAATTTCATAACTCTCTAAGCCAAAAAGTGTATCAAGCTGGTCAAATGATTTGCCTGCATCAGACAAAAACAAACAACTAAAGAAATTATCGAAGTTAAGAAAAATGAATCAAGAACTGTACAATGCATTATTAAAACCTAAAAGGATAGCGCTAAACCATCAACTGCACAGAAGAGATTTGGTTGGAAACAAAAATCATAACTGACCATGATTAGAGATCCCTTAAATGCTGGGTGAAGTTGCACTATACTGGCAGGATTAATAAGAAAAAAAATGCCTTAAAGGGCAAGAGAACATAACAATTGGACTTTGGAGCAAGGGAAAAAGGTAATGTGGTCCAGACTGACCCTATCCCAGAGAGACATGTGTGTCAGGGAAAACTGAACTGTACTGTACAATCCTCTAGAGGCAGTGTTCTGATCTGTGGTTGCTTCAGCTGGTCAGGTCTAAGCCTCAGAAATGTTATGTGGCAATAAAACGTCAGCGGATGACCTGAATGTACTGAATGACCAGGTCTTCACATCTATGGACTTTTTTCTTTTGGTTCTGGAGCAGGAGGAATCGTTTTCACAGGCGAATTGGTACTGCATACTCTAAACAAAGCTGAAGTCAAATTTCATATTTTTTTATTATTATTGTTGTTTTTACCATGCTGGTAACATGAGTAACATTAAGATATACCATGTCAGCTTAAGATTTAAACCAACAAGGACTATTTATACATTGTCAATATAGTCAACTTCTAGTAGATAATTTCTTCAGAACCTGCAATCTTCTCATTCCTTATATTCTTTCTTTCTTTCTTTCTTTTTTTTAAGTTTTTGACTCTTTTAGATGCAATACTGCTTATAGCAGCAAAAAAAAAAAAAACTTTCTTTCTTCTGCATTTTCTCTTCCTCAAATTTTGTCATGCTTAAAGGCGAGTGCTTATGTTTTAATGTAGTGGGCTACTTTATAGACCTCCACTCAGGAAAAATCTGGCAGTCTCTGAAGCGTGAACTATGTGATTTGCAAATCAGCTTAACCACTCCAATTCTGCCAATTCTGAATAAGACCATGAATGTCCTGTTTTGCAGTTTGTTTGATTAAATGTTGGAAATGTTTCAGGCCCACTTGTCTACAGCCTGGTGATACTGATGATTCCGGCTCCAGTGAAGACTGTCTCTACCTTAACATATTTGTTCCCAGCAGTGTGGTAGGTCCTGATGAGCCCCTATTCTCTCCCTCTCCCTCCCTCTCCCTCTCTCTCTCTCTCTCTCTGTATCTCAGTGTGTATGAAACCATTTCTCCCTCCTCTAGAGTAATACTGATTTTATTTGTGTGTTTTGTGTCGTAGAAGCAGCCAGCTTCAGTCCTAGTGTTCTTCCATAATCCTGGCTCCGGCTTGTTAGATGGCTCTTACCTCGCTGCTGTAGGAAACATCATCGTTGTGACAGCAAATTTTAGGGTGGCTGCTTTTGGATTCCTTAGCACAGGTGCTACTTTACACTTTGGCAGCAGACAGACAAACATTGTCTTTATTTTTAAGCTTTATTATATTAACGTATATGTTTTATTATATAGTAAGGAGCTAGTCTGTTCCAGACAACACTAACTTTACATCTTTTCAAGAATTCTATGCTTTAGGTGCAGATTCTAGTGTGGATTCTAGTGTGATGTTTTAATACTAAATATATTAAAAATATTATGGACAGACAGATACAAGATAATTCTGTTACCTGTGAAATCCCTTAGTTACAGATTACTGGACTGAGGATTATAAAACTCATCAAAAGCATTAACGTTTGCATGCCTACATGATGACAGGTTCCAGCGATCTTTCTGAGAACTATGGGCTGCAGGACCAGGTAGCGGCACTAGGGTGGGTACAGGAGAACATCGCTCTTTTCGGAGGAGATCCCACTAGAGTGACATTAGGAGCAGACAGAAACGGTGCAGACATTGCCAGCCTCCATCTGCCCTCATCTATGTCCTCTTCTCTATTCCACCAAGCTTTACTTATGGTATGTGCATGAGTCATGAGAGGGTGATACAAATGAATAGGCCTAAAGTATAAGAATAAAAATGATTTCTTCATCTTTGGTATTAATAAGCAGGCAGTGTGAGACTGTCAAAGTTGTGCAAAAGTTTGAGTGAAATACTTCATTTGCAATAGCCGTCTCCATCCGTACATCTGTGACGAGTTGTCCTCACAAACTTAAGAAAAAAAGAAATTAATTTCATTTAGCCTATTTGGAGTATAGATATTAGTTATGATTGCAATGTCTTTTTTTGCTTAGTAATCCTCCTCATGGTGGTCCTCCTCTGTGACCGTGCTGTACGTCTGTCGTGATGGCAATGTGTAGATAGATCTCCACTTCTTCTTCTTCCAGCTGTGACTTTTTTTCTCTTCCACTCCTGCCAGAGAGAGATAGGCTGATACGCTCTCCTTCACTCCGGCACTGATGTATGAATCACTTTGTGCAGAGATGGCAGCCGTATTCTGCTGTTCCATCGGCACTCTGAGGAAGAGTAAATAGCAATGACTAACAAACTTGAGTGTATTTTAGTGTAGCTAAGTGAGAGGATTGTCTCTCACTCATTTCCTGTACCACACATACTATGCACAATTTGGAAATGCCAATTAGATTAAACTGTATATCTTTGGACTGAGCACTGGTAGAACATGCAAACTCTTAAAAGGATTCTACACCATTGATTTTTAAAAAATTTCACTAGAGGCATGACATATGACTTTCCAGCATAGCAAATATTCAAAGTAAGTCATGTACCTGTTTGCTGCTGTATGGTTAAAGCTGTGAGCTCCCACTATTGAAGAAGACTGAGAGATGCGTACTGGGTCAAGGGCTGCCAGGCAAGGACCAGTGAGCATACAACACAGACCATCTGCTATGTCTATGTGTAAAGGGGGAAAACATTTAGGTCATGAAAAAAAATTATAGATAGATTGATAGACAGATAGACTGAAAGATTGATTGATTGATTGATTGATTGATTTACCAGAGTAGTGGTTGACCAGGTCCTCTAGGCACTGGAAGGTTAGACGTGGAGAGATGAAGTACCAGTTGTTCGGCAGACGTAGTATTCGGTAATGCACTATAGATCTGTGGCGCACAGACAGGCTATACATACCTGCAGGACAACACCAGACAATTTATTATACACATTCAAAAGCATCAATACCAACAGACATTTCACTGTGTAAAAGAGATCCTTCACCTCTTCTGCTCTCTCTGATCATGAAAGACCCGACTCTGTTCCCAGGCAACTGTAGCAGCTCTTCAGCTTTTTGCCTTGCGACACCTTCAAACAGCCATCTGAATACATCAGGGAGGAAGCAGTAGGATTTAGTCTACATTCTATGTTTTTTTTTTTTCAATAGTTAGATTTGATTAAGAGAATCTAGCTGAAAATGGAGAGTCTGGCAAATCAACTAGAATAACTAATAACAAAAACATTAGAGAGGAACAGAAGAAAATACTGTCAGGTATAGTAACATACAGTATAGCTAAATAAAAATAATCCGAGCTAATAATTTTAAATAAAAAGTTCAATAAATTACAAACAAAATCGAAATAAAAGATCTGAAATCGAACAAACTTAAATAAAAACTTACTAATAATAAACTCTAAAATCAAACTCTAAATAAATTATGTATGAGTAACATCAGTGACTAATTTGTAAAAGCCTTGGACATTTTGATGTGCTCTATATTTTTTTTCTACTGTCGAGAAAAAACAAAACTAAAAGTTATATATATATATATATATATATATATATATATATATATATATATATTGGATCCTATAGAGTTATGAAATTATTTTCATTATTAATTATTTGATTTGATTGGATCCTATAGAGTAACCGAAAAGATCTAAAGATAAGTAGTGTCCAACTCATTCATCATCACTATCCATTAAAGTTCACTCACCCGTGGTAAACCTTAGCTACATGGCAGCGTGGGATGTAGTTTTCCTCCCTGGTCTGCAGAGAGTAAACCTTTACCCAGTAGCCCTCACTGGGGACAAAAAAGCACAGAGAGGGAGAATGAATAAGAAACATACTTGTACATTAGTATGGGGAATTTGTATTAAGCAACAGAATGTTGTAAAAATAATAATAATAAAATACTATATGGAGAGTCTTGTGAACTTGAGTTGATTAATAAAACGGATTAGCCTCATGTTTTTATAAAATTGAAATGTGAACCATATTAAAGTACCTGCCCATTAATGGTTTCAACAATAAACAATAAAGGCTCCAGTTAAGCCTGCTTCCAGCAGATTTGTAAATTGGGAAATGCCAAAGCCTATAAATAGGCTTTAAATTTCCTTTATGACCATACATACAGTACTGTAGAGTGTAAGTGGCATTAAATTACACCCGTAATCAGACGATTGACAGAAAGAAACAGAAGTAAAATTAAATATAACTAAAAATAAACTGAGTGGAATTTACAAAAGGAATATCCATCAACAAACACATGGTATGAACGTTAATGAAAGGAAATGGAAAAAAGTAAAAATCAGCTGTTAAATGAGATGGATAAACGTTCTGTGCTACTGATGCAATAAGCAGTTTCCATAGTCTTAGTTTTAGCTGAACAATCTACATAAAGCATACATAAGCTCTTTAATAATACATTAATATATAACATAATATATGGAAGATATAGAAATCAAGGTAGCGTTTAACATCCCATCTAACTAATCATGGGTTAGTTATTTTGAATAAATACTAACTTTAAATGATTGATAATAGCAATAACATTCGGCCTAAAATCAAAACTCTGTCCATTTTTCTAAGCGATTTTGGACACTGATTAGCAAATGAGATGCCTCTGTAAGTATACTAATAGTGTAACATTTTATCAAAAGACTCTACAATGAAAAGTTGTAATTGTTGAACCGATCACATTTTTATAACGCAAATTTAGACAGCAGATAGATTTCAGGCAAGGTAAAGATTGCATGCATGTTTAAATTAAATAAAAGTGAACATCGGAGAACATTTTTAAAAACAGCTTTTACACTAGAGCAATGGGTTCCTTAAAAATAAAAAAATAAAAAAAAAACACTTTAAACTGGAAGTGTTCCGTGTAACAAATAAATAAAAATGTATCTAGCACGGACAGCACGGAATTAAAAATTTCTTATTTATTTTAATTAATAAGTCAGAAACAAGATAGTAAACCGCAATGAATAAACCACATTATTCAGTCTGTATCAGTGTAACGAAATATATTATAGAAAATATTGTTTAAACTATATCAGCATAAATGTAACTCGTACACAAACTTAGACCTTCAGAATAGACCTTGTTTACTTCTACAGAAAGCAAAACTTGCACACTGGTGCACAATTTTATTTCCTATTTTTACAGAGGGTTCCTCAGCGCATGAACTGTTGTGAAAGATGTAAAACATAAACGTGAGTATACTCACTCAGATAAGACTCTCAGCCAGTCTCCTGTCCTGAACAGGGGCTCGCAGATATCAGGGGGAGGATAATCACTCAACACCACTGCTGGCTCCTTTTCACTTACTGTTATGAAGAAATAAAGTTAGATTGAATAATTGAAAACCATAATTTTTATAATAAAAAAAAATATTCCCTTATGTTACGCTACATTATGTTATGTTACATTACGTCTGTTTCAGTTCAGGAAGCTTAACACATTACAACGTTTGTTTTGAATATAATATGAAAAAGTTTTAGTAGCAATATCTTTTTATCAACTGTACTGGATGCACTTGAAGATTATAAAGTGTATATTTGTTTACCATTACTATTTATAATAATAATAATAATAATAATAATAATAATAATAATAACAAGTCCCCTTCCTTTTGAGTAGAGAATTATTTATTAGATTTAAGTATTGACTACTATTTTTATATAGCACTTTATCAGTCACTAACTGTCTCACCTCTTGCTGGAAGATTTGAACTGGTCGTAGTTTGCATGAAGTTCTCTCCAGACTTCAGTATGGCCTGCAAATTGCCCATTACTCCAAAAGTGCCAGGTTACGAGCCGTCAATATATCCATACAGTTGATATATATAACTCTGCTTTTAAGGGTAGTCTTTAGGTCTTACATTGCAGCGCGATCGTTTGCTGCTGCTCTCTGGTTGTTTTTAACTTCTTACAGATAAGTAAAGTGACTGTAGCCTGTCAGAATGGGGAAGCTGCCTCTCACCACATTTTCCACTCTAGTAATGAACGAAATAGGAAGGGTTGATATCGCTGTCAGCAGTATGCAAATGTACTGCTGCTGGTAAAAAGGCCTATAAATAGGCGATGCATAATTGCCATTGACCAAAACAACAACAACCAATGCAAATGTATCTTGTGAATGTGTTGTCTTATATTTTTCTGCTTTTTTTTTCTTTTTCGTATAAATAGGTACTTTACTTATTTTGATGTATAATGAAGCAAAAGATCTAAGTACAATAATAAGTGCACAACGACACACTTTGGTGGAGCTTAGTTAACATGTTAAAGAAATAGTCAAATATTTGCCCTTTAAAGCATTTCACTGCTTTACATTTTACATTAAAACCATGATTTAAATAGGATTTGTATACCGGAAATCTGGTTTATGAGCACAACATCTCTGTGCATGTTTTCTTTCAGGGTGGCTCAGTGTTCTCTCCAGCTACTGTAATGAGCAAAGAGAAAGCTCGCGAGCAGGCTGTGTCTCTGGGTTTAGAGTTAGGCTGCTCATCATTAGATCCTGCGCAGCTACTTATCTGCCTGAGACAAAAATCTGCTGAGAGCATCAATGCTGCACAAACCAAGGTTGCTTTCCTGTGATTAAAACCACTGCCTACAGCGTTCATTGAGTTTCATCTTAGTATCATATTTACTACAATTTCCAGCCATGTTTTCCTTTACACGAATGTTTTTATGAAATGCTTGAATAAATGCACTGTATGGTTGTACAGTTGCTGGCAGTGAGTGGACCCCTGCAGGCCTGGTCTCCAGTGGTAGATGGTGTGGTAATTAAAGAGCAGCCATCAGCAGCCCTGAGCTCCGGACGCTTCCACAGAGTTCCGCTGATGCTGGGCTCTTCAGCAGAGGATGGTCTTATCAGCAGAGCTAAAAACATCAAGGTCGGAGTGAATAGGAGTTATGTAGATCTGTGTAGTTTCATATGATCAAAAATGATTTTATTTAATGACATTGCAGTTTCATTTGTTGCCAATCTGTTATATGAATAGAACTTTGAGCAGCTTCAGGGAAGAGCAGACAGTAAAACTGCTTTCTATGAAGCACTGTCCAATTCCTTGGGAGGAGATGCTGCAAACTTGTTTGTGAAGGAAGCAGCTACTTGGTTTTACTCTCTGCAGCACTCTCCAACTCCCTCCGGCTACAGTGTCTTCTCCCGCGCTCTGGAGAACGCTACAAGGTGAGTAAGGAGACAATTACTTTTTAAGGTTTGGTCTTGATTCCAGGAGCTCTTGCAGTGACATTCAGTCTTATGTTTAAATGGAGCATGAATGTGCATTGCAAAAAAAAAAAAAAAACATAATAAAGAGACTTTTTGATTTATTTAAAAGTAAATTGTACTTAAAACTGCAGTATGTAGGACTGCAAGTGTGTAGCCATCTTATAAGTGGCAAGACAGTTTCGAACACAAATGTTGTTCCTCACATTCAAAGAGGAACAAGATTTGTGTTCCAAACTGAATGTACGACATAAAACATCAGTGATGATGTGCATGCTGCCATACTCTTTAGTAGGCTCTGCTTTGCAGCAAATGCCGAGGACCCTACTATCAGCTTCTTGAGAACTCCTTTTCCTCACTATTACAAAATTGTGTGTCTCAGATGATGTATGATGTATGCCATGCTATCTGGCACCACACACCATCAGATCCTTTACGTCCTGTAAGTTGCAAGGTGTGGCCTCCATAGATCGACGCTCTATTTGCTTGAGATCTTTGAGAGATTTTAAAAGAATTCCTCTGCAATTTGTATATATTTCATTGTTGGTTGTTGCATTCTGCTTCTGTCTATCTTGTGTCTAGTTTGTGGATTTTTTTTACAGTTTTATTTTACTGTATTTATTACTTCACTTCATTGTTTGTATATATTTTTTTTACTTTCTTTGCTCTTGGAGCAGTCTGTTGTGCAAGATGTTTATCTTACTTTATCCATTTTTGCAGTATGGGATATCAAATTCATTTAAATCAAATTGTATTTGTCATATTCACAGCCATGCACAATATAATACGCAGAGAAATGCTTATATGACAGTCCGTGACGTAAACTAGAAACATTTTCACAACTGGAAATAGAATTTACAGTAAAATCTAAAAATGTAATTGGAAATTAAGTTACAAAAATAGAATACAAATACTAGTTTAAATTAAACAGCATTTACAAATGTATAGAAAAAAAGGATATCGGATGAGTATGGCATGAGCAGTATGATTTGAACCATGGACTATGAACTGATATAAGATGTGCATTAGAAGCAGTGTGTGTGTTCATGGCCTAAAGATAATCTTCATCTTATGTGCAAATGTGCATTGTGCAAACAAGAAATGTGCAACGAGCGAGAAATGTGCTACATCATGATTCTGGTGTGCTAGCAGTAGTGTAGGGTGTATGTGTTTACTGTGTGAAAAAAAAAAAAGCGAATCCGATCAGTTTCCATCCTATCCATTCTTATTGAGGGCCGGAGTGGCCTGCAGAAAGAAGCTGCAGGGTGTTGTGTTCAGCTTGCGGGAGGAAGTTCCTCCTCAGACTCTCTGTGTTATGTACATTATGTACAGTATGTATATGTATGGAAGTATGTATGTATAATACGTTTCCCAACAAGCCTGACAAGACTTGACAGCTCTGAGCTGACTGTGCCGACTGTTAAAAGTACTATAGAGATAAAAGTGAGTTCAACTGAGTACTATCAATACTATTAACAATGAGGCAGCAGACTTTCTGAAAATTAATATTTGTGTAATTCTCAAAACTTTTGGCTACAGTTGTACTATTAGTACTATTAGCAAGTACGGTACTATTAATGGACTGCTCAGGGCAAATATTCATTCATTCATTTATTTTTTGTGTGTGTGTTTTAGGTTTAAGAAAGCCTTTTGTATGAACTGTTGCTTTAAATGTGATATTGTTGTATGCAATAAATGCATAGTGCTTTATTATGCATTTTATTTACATGCTAAAAATATCCCATATAAAAGTCTTGTGTTCTCCTGTCTAGATTTTCAGTACAATGCCTGTCTGAAGCTAATCCCTAGTATGTTTTTATTTATTTATTTATTTATTTTTTAAGTTTGCAATTACTACTGTTTAGCTTAAGAAAAAAATTTGAGCACTGGTTTGCCTTTCTTACGGCATCCTTTCTATCATTAAAATATATCCAAACTGTTTTCCAGAGCAAACCAAGCACTTAAATATTTCTACAGTGTGCTTTCTAGAGAAAGCAAATCTTCCTTAACAACTTCTTCTAGAGGTGTCAACACATCTAAAGTGATGAGCCACACTTCATTTCTTCATATTAAACTAATTAAAATTATGTACTGTACATTTAATTCAAGAAACGAGAGCAAATATTTTATTGCAAAAAGCTGCAAAAAACGATTTAAAAATTGCTCATTTACGTAACAACCTCAGCAGCAACCTTATTGTATAAAAAAAAAATACAAGTACGACTTGTTCTTAGGAAGCAAAATGTGAAGAAATTGGGTGTCTCAGATCTTTTGCACAGTTCTATCAGTGAAAATGGCTTTTGTAGCTTCATGGTTTAAAGGAAGGAAATGGCATTGCTCAGTCGAAGTCTGAAATAACCCAAGTGTGAATTCAGTTTGACCCTGACACTTTTGAGGTTTCTCACCTAAAAATAGAAATTAGTATGTCAGATACTTTGGGCTTGTGTGTCTCTGTATAGGTTGTAAGTGTCTGTATGTGCTGGTGTCAGATGACTAACACTTTTTAGGCTGTTTTGAACTTTCTACTTCTGGACATAGGCATATCCCTGAGCATAGATCATTAAGAATGATGAACCATGATGCAGATGCCCTTATCTAGTGTAACTTACATTTTTATCTCATTATACATCTGAGCAAGGTTAAAGGCCTTGCTCAGGGGCCCAATAGTGGCAACTTGGTGGTGGTGGGGTTTGAACCTGGCACCTTACATTTACATTTAGCTCCCCCCCCTCCCCCCCCCCGAACCCACGGCAACCAGAGGATCCGCTGCCAACATCCTGGTGCCAGACACCACAGCACACTCCCAGAGGACTTGTGATGTCATGAGTAAGGGACAATGGGAACTTAGATAATGCGGGGCATAGTGTTTTGCATTGTAAGGTTATGGCTGATTGGTTTATTTGACAATGAAGATAATTTTTTCTTTGTATTTTGTTAAATAAAAAAAGGAATTGAGTGATAGCCCCAGTTTATGCGTAGTTTATTGAGATTGTGGTAATGGCATAGAATACCACAAACCCTTCTTTAAATAGATTTCAGTAACTGATCATGCATAAAATTTCAGTTTTGAGTTTCAGTTAGTGAAGTAAAGCTGTTGTTCTGTAAGAGATGGAAATACAGGGTGTGACTTTGTTGTTATTCTGCCTACGTAATGACTAGTGTCAGATATAGCATGGACTATGGCTGAACCACACATAAAGAAATGTACAGTATCAACTACCAGCACTACAGTGCGATGTTTGTTAGTTTGTGCTTGCTATTCTAACAGATACTACGTACAGCTATTAGGTGATATTTCCATTTGTACTATAGATAACAGTGATACTTTATCTTAAAAAATAGTATTTGACACAATTTGTATCTGGTGTTTAGCAGAACCTTAATGCAATCTGAAACTGAATATGTTTGATATGTCGTAAGCAATGTTTTAAGCTCATGTATTTTTGAGAAATAGGCCCTGTCTATCTGCTTTATTAGTTAAATTAGCTGAAAGTCTACTATCTTAGACTTATCTAAGATTTACTATCTTACTTATCCCTTTTTTTGTTCATTACCACATGCTAGAGAAGACAGCCCTACAGTCATTTGGAATCGATCAGTCAAGTATACTGATGTGGAAACAAATAAATATCAAACAAATACATTTTCTTTATTAGTCCATTGCAATCTATTGCATATTCCTGTATTTACACTCTCGCACTTGCTCACAGACCCATGTGGTGGACCTGACCTTTTATTGAGCCCTGTTAATCACTCTCCTTGGCTTGTTTGCACAGACAGGATGCTAACTTAAATGCCTTAACCAAAATTATGTCTTTTCCACTCGCTCTGCACTTTGCTTTTGTCTCATCTGTGCACACACATTGGCAGACAGAGTGGGGAAGAGAGACAAACACATAAATACATGACTGGAAGCAAGGTTCAGAAGAGCCACATCAGCCACATCTGGCTCATCGTCAAACCCTGTCCCTCACAGTGCCAAACACCACCCCCACCTGCTTGCAGTCAACAGCATGAAGAACTCAATCCTTATCTGATACTTAATGTGAAAGTTTGAAAAGATAACCACATGAAAGAAGCCATCGTCATCAGTGGTGTCTTATTTTAGCATTGTCAGAAGAGATGTGATCAGAGACTTTGATGTGTGCACATTCATGAGTAGTGTTTTCTACCACAGGGATTTATTTATCACCTGCCCATCCATTAAGATGGCCAGCTTCTGGGCCTCCAGCACCCGCTCTGCTGTTTACATGTACCACCTTCCCCAAGACATGGTGCACACCAGGTACTGAATAACACTAGTGCTGCACAATTAATTCCATAAACATTTTAATTGCTATATGGACCTGTGCAATTATTTATTCTTTATTTTATTCTTTATTTTACAGGTAAAATATATGCTTATTATGTGAATGTATGTAGGGTTTGTCCATAGGTATTTGTTAAATTTTTTAAATACTTTTGAGGTGATGATAGATATTTGCATCTTCTTAAAGAGATCAGTAGTCCAATTATTTGGTTAGCTTAGATAAATACTATACATTTGAAGAAAATTATACAATTAATTGTTACATATCGCAGTGTAAATCACAATCGCGTCAAAATAATTACATTATGATTCATCTCAGTAGACATTCCTTATTTCCTTGGAAAAGTACAACAATGATCAATATGTAGTTATTTGAACATATTGAAGAGTAATTTGTTTAGGATTTGGATATTTAACAAATGAGAAATCAAACAATGTTGGATTTTCTGTATTAACAACGTACAACAAAATACTTTGGAAAAATATGTCAGCATTTGCAGACCTGGTTTTACTAATTTATAGAAAATATATCTTTTACCTTACGTCTATTGTATGTGATTCAATGTGTTAAATGATTACATGAAAATAAAATAAATCTTATAAAATAGCTGTAGGAACCAAAGGAATGTAAATTGCTTTTTTCCCCCAAAAAATGTTTTGCTCTCTTTTTTTCATAAAACAGTGTTGATTTTACATCTCCTCTGGATGTGCAGTATGTGTTTGGATTGCCGCATGTCCCAAATTTGCGACAACTCTTCACTTCGTCAGAGAGAATTCTTTCTTCGCAGATCATGAGCTATATGTCCAACTTCGTTAAATCTGGGTACATTTCATGTAATCTATTTTTGTGCCTTATTGTTATGCAGTGGCAACTGTGTGTTATGTTTCTATTCACGTTGCTTTGTGGTGCTTTTTCTTTTCATAACTCAGAAACCCCAACCTGCCTCTCTCAGTGTCTGGAGTGTCTTTTAGTGAGCTTTTGCCTCCCTGGCCACAGTTCCTGCCCCACCCAAATGGACAGAACTATAAGGAGCTGTCTCCTACCCTCAATAACCACAAGAGCCTCCAGGCGAACCAGTGCTCCTTCTGGTCCCAATACGTGCCAGTTCTGAACTCATCTACAGGTCAGTGACTCTCTGTACAGTGTGCGAGCTGTACAGGGTGTGGCGACTTTGCCTAAAATACCAGCAGGGCACGTGACATACTGTCAGACTCCGATCTTTATCTAGATTATTATTTTTCAAAGGTGTTTCATATACTTATACCTTTTTCTCTTTCAGGGAAATTCTTGTCCAAAAATTCTGATGGAGAGATTAAACCATCTGAAGCTCCAAAGCCAGTGTCTTTGTCTGACTTCAGCTCTTTGGTTACACAAATCAAACCAAAGCCTGAGAAGGATGCTTATAGTTAATATGTCTAAAAATGTTACATTTACTCTACATTTCTACAATTACAGTTACTCAAGATTATTTCACATGTCAGCCACCATCACATTTTCTCTGCCGTTCTGTGGGTATTTTAGTGATGCTGTAGTGTGATATTTTATGAACTTTCACAATAAACCTGCATTTTAAAAAATCTCAGTGTTTTATTTTACTATTCTTAGAGATGCGTCTAATCTAAGCATCAACCAATTATTAACAGCTGTAAAACTTAAAAGTTAAAAGGTCCTGCAATCGATCCAAATTATGAGAGCAAAAGGAAAAAAATCAGAACAAAGCAAATAATAAATGTGTCACATTAAAGTGATATTAAAATAATCAGGCTTTTGTTGCAATGAAAGTTTCCAGCTATTTCGTCATGATCCAGTGCTACTGAATAAAATTAATTCCAAGCCATGCATTATTGCTCCAGTCTTGGACATAATTTGAGGCATGTCTTTTGGCTTTCCTGGTCCAACCATCTGCACATTATCATTTTCATTTGACACAAAAACCAGACAACGTTTGTACAGTTCTTCAAACAATGGAACTTTATGAAATATAACATTTTAATTGTGCAGATTAATGCCTACTGATTTCTCCAAAAATATTCAGGTTGGTTAAGTCTACCATGTTTCATTTAGTCAATCTTTGGTAACTCAATAGGCATTCAAAAACAATACACACAAATCATATCAATCAAATCAAATTGTTAAAGTATTACCATTCAAAACATTTCTGCCATAAAATTCTGCCTTCAAACTGTGGGAATTTGACACATTGTGATACCCCTGTGGAATTAATGGAACAGATGAGAATGCAGGTGTGGAAAAAGGACTGTGGTGTATTTATTTGCTGTATTTTATTTGATCATGGCAGGAAAGAGTCAGAGAATCTATATAGTAAGGAAGCCACTGTTAATCACACACAGATGCCTGCACTCATTCAGTGGCCACTCCTTCTCTGCCACTCCTCCCGTTCACAGCTGGTGCTGAACCACATCCTCGCTACCACGCACCGCCTACCTGAGTTTGGTGTTTATGTGCAATAATAAACTCTGGATTAAGAAAACATAAAAAAAAAATATATATATATATATATCAAGTTAGACATTGTCATAAGTCATATAATCTATAGTAAATTTGTGACAGTGGGCTTATTTGGGCATTTGCAGTATACTAATCTTACCTTTGTAGTTAGTCAAGTTTTCATCAAAGCTCCAAAACTAAATTCTTGTAATCATTTTAGTATTATTTTGTTAATACCTTTATCAAAATGTTCAGTCACAGTTCCTGCCCCACCCAAATGGACAGAACTATAAGGAGCTGTCTCCTACCCTCAATAACCACAAGAGCCTCCAGGCGAACCAGTGCTCCTTCTGGTCCCAATACGTGCCAGTTCTGAACTCATCTACAGGTCAGTGACTCTCTGTACAGTGTGCGAGCTGTACAGGGTGTGGCGACTTTGCCTAAAATACCAGCAGGGCTAAATTCTTGTAATCATTTTAGTATTATTTTGTTAATACCTTTATCAAAATGTTCAGTCAATGACTAAACAAAAATGTAGCCAGTCTTAAAGATGTACTTTATACCCCAAGGTATAATAGAGTTACTGGTGGTTTCTGACCACCTCTGATCCTGACTGCTTTCATTTATAAATATCACCATATTACAAAGTACTAAATTGGTGGCAGAAATACCACAAATATGCCTCCTGCCTTTTATTAAAAACCTGGAATAAGTTTGTCTTGGCTTCCAGTTAGACATTTTCCAGGTAATTAGGATCATATATTGAACTTACGTTGGCAAAAGACACAGAATTATGATATTTAATAGTTTCCACAATGTAGTCTGTCTGGGGTAATTTCTTCATCAACATTTTGT